>JAEQBH010003830.1:0-245058 GCA_016808115.1 Tetrastigma voinierianum | reverse complement strand
TTTAAATGGCCAAAAACAAAAATGATAAACCCAAAATTTTACAAGAGCCAAATAAATTTGGTAAAATGTTAAATGAGGACCTATATCAAGTAAATGAGGAGTGTAAATGTTAAAATGAAAATGAAATGAAATGAAGTGAAAATGAAAATGAAATGAAGAGTTAAAATGAGAAAAATGGGAAATAGGAATTTATGTGCAAGCCAAACAAGGCCTTATGAAAACATAAGGCTTAAGCATCAAATTGTCTTGTAAATGCCATTTTTCACATTCGCAAAAGGGAAAGAGGAGAAAGGTTAGGGCACATTCAAGTTGAGAGAAGAAGATAGGATTTAGCGATTTCTTCTCCATGTAATCAAGGGACAAGTTGACAAGAAGAAGAGAAAGAAAAAGGAAAGAGAATCAAGATTTAACGTACAAGTGTCCAAAACTCCTAACCCCCTTTCTACTTGTGTTTGGGTTTAATAAAACCCCAAATGTGGTATAAAAGTGTTTTGAAAGGTTGTAGTTCATTTTGGTTGGGTTGGTGTTAGTTTGGAAGGAAAGTTTCCGATGAGAAGGGCCAAATCTGGCCATTTCTGCATTCAGCCCAACACCCCTAAGCCTAGGTGTAGGAGTGCACACCTAGGCGTAGGAGTGCACGCCTAGGCATAGAGCTTCGCCTAGGCGAAGGTCACTATGCTTAGGCGAACTCGGGCCTCAAACTTTTGCCATTTTTGGTCTGTCGCGAGTCCTCTCCATTAGGCGTATGCAAAGCCGCCAAAGGCACTCGCAAGTCATGTTTTAAGTTCCTCTTTCGTTAATTCTAAATAATCATCCATTGAATTAATGAGGATCCTAATAAGTGAATGGAAGGGGTTCGTGATAAGTATAAAAATATATGAAAATATTATGTTCCTTCGCCTACGATTCAAGTTGTAGGCAAACATTGTTTTTTGCCCTCAATTTCTAATGGGAATAAGAATGATATAACGAGTTCTGAAGCGCATATAATAGTATGCTTGATTAAGACCAAATAGTGAATGAATGGGGAAAAAGAAAGAAAGAATGTATGGAAAAAGGGGAGTCGGGTAGAAAGTAAACCTAAATAGAACTCCTAGAATACCTGACTAACAACATGATTGTAAATTGTATTGGAATAGGGGCTAACGAGAAGGAAAGCCCGAATTGATGAAGATTCCAAGGATCGGAATCAAAGTGCAACAAGCTTTTTGGTTTGTTCTTAGACTCTCTCTTTTATTTCCATTTTTGAGTTTGTTCTTAGACTCTCTCTTTTATTTCCATCTTTGAGTTTGTTCTTCAACTCTCTCTTTTGTTTCCATTTAGGAGTTTGTTCTCCACTTCTCTCTCTATAATTCCAAAGGGTTTAAATAATTACAAAATGATGTGAATTGCTGAAATGATTTATGAGAAAAGGCATATTGATTTGTTTTAATAAATTTTAAGGCAATTGATTGTGAAATGATTTTCATATGAAAAATTGCATGAGTATTGAAAATGAATTGTTTGTATAAATGTACACACTTTACTGTATTTTGCTATGAACGATTTGAACGCCCTTAATAGAATGTTAACCATTAAATTCGAGTTGAGGATATATTGGTATACCAATAAGGGTCAAATTAGCAAGATCGCAATCGGCTGAAATGTTGTGTCACCTCGATCCGTGAGCCCAGCGAGACAAAGATCGATATAGTGTTCACGAATTGATATTTAATAACCACAAGAAAATTTAGCGAGACTGCATTCATGTTATAAAACAAAATATTTTTATACCAAATTTTTGCGTACTCTTAATCGACGGTTTGATTCTATCTTGTGCACCGAAAGCATAGGTTAAATTCTTTTAAGGGAAAATTGAAATGATAAGAAAACTGTGAAAGGCATGATTTTTGTTTTGAATGATTTATTGCATATGAAAGTGCATATTTGGAATGATCAATAAATCAGAATTGAAATGTATATGAAATAAATATATGTATCAGATTTGCATTTGATCATTCAAAAGATTCAAAGCATGGTTTAGAGAGAAATTGCAAAGATTTGCACTAAACTCGAAATGGAAGAGAGAACTATATAGAACCACTAAGCATGAAAAATGTTTAGTGCGCGGAAACATCATCGTAAGGTGTACTCGAGAGAATAGGGTAATAAGGACAAGGGTCAGCCGAGACTCAGTCATTGTCAAACCTATTAAGGAGGATAAGTAAAGCTCTGTCATATGCATACATGAATTTGATTTGACCATTTTTGTATATAAACTATACTTCGAAAAGTGAACTCTGATTTTGTTTTTGTAAATGTTTTTTATATTGAAAATGGCTAATAATGTCATATTGTATCAAGGTGGGAAATGGACCAAATGGGCATGTAATGCCATATTTAATGGAAAATATGTATTGAAAACAAAATGATGGGATCCCTTTATGTTGAATTAGTATATACAAATATATTTTCATAAAGATTAAATATCCTTTACAAAATGAGCATTTGAAATGTGTCTTAAATGAGAAATTTCAATTGGATTTGAATGGTATCAAAGCACAAGTAGCATAGAGCTACGAGTATTGAAAACGTATTTGTATTTGTATTGGTGTTTGAATATATCGTAAAAGTAAAAGTACCGGTAGCGCAATAGACGCTACAATTATAGTGGTATCAGAGCGCTATAGTTTTAACATTGTGTATTTGAAAATAGGAAGAAGAGCGAGGACCAAGGTTCCTAATTCCTGCCTAACCTCTAGGCCTGGTCGAGATAGGCACGTCAGTCGTAAGATCACTTTTAGGAGGCCTTCTATTCAAGATGAATATTCCCACAGGAGACAATTCCGCCATAGAAGCTAACAATTTTGAATTGAAGCCAACCCTGATCACCATGGTACAACAGCACCAGTTTACTAGTCATCCTTCTGAAGACCTCAATGAGCATATGGGAATATTCATGAGGATGGCCAATGCAACCAAGCTAAATGGGGTGAAACCATAAGTGATCAGGCTGCAGCTCTTTCCCTTCTCACTAAGAGATGTGGCAGCAACTTGGTTTGAGTCACTACTAGTTGGATTAGTGACCAATTGGGAAGAGTTAGTTGAAGGTTATATGGGCAAATTCTTCCCTCCAAATTCTTATGTTTGAAAGAAGAGGAGAAATAATAGTTTTCTAAGTAGGGTGGTATTTGAAAGTCTCTACAACGCATGGGAGAGATTTAAGAGACTACTCAAAAGATGTCCTATGCATGGAATAGACTTGACCACTCAGATGGATATTTTATACCATTCCATGAATTATGCCTCAAAGGGTATAATTGATGCAGCCTGTTGTGGGGCTTTCAAAAGAAGAAGTGCGTATGGCGCGCGCCTGATTGAAGACTCCAAATGCATTCCAAGGCTCCATCTAAAGCTTCTTAGAGAAGCAAACAGACTAAGGGGGAGTGGTGTAATTGAGCTTAATCGAATGACTGCCATTGAAGCAAGTTGGATGCATTAATGAACAAGATGGGAAACAATGAGAGAAGAATGCATACTGCACTTGAAGTGGGGACAGTGGATGAAGGAGAAAGAAGAAAGAGTGCTGAAGAGGGATCAAACCATGAGGGTCCCTACCAAGTTGAGAAGGCATAGTACCTCAATGCTAATAGGAGCTACACTTTCAAGCCCAACCTCAACTTGCCCACTCACTACACACCAACACTCAGGAACCATGAGAACTTCTCATATGGAGGAGGAGTACAAAGAAGGTCAAAGACCTATTAATTTTGCACATCATGCTCTCGTGTTTCTAATAAAGAATAGCTAGCAAGAATAGCAGAGAGTAGAAAGTCGGGGGCAAAGGAGATCTAATTCCCTTTGAGGACCAGATATTTAAGTGCTCATGGGAGAAAATAAGAGGTTGGGCCGAACATACATGAGCAGGTTTGCTAAGTTATCAGCATTCCGTAAACACAACTATGTTTCGTTTCAATACCAACGCCTTCTTTGAAGAACTGAGACTCGGGCAGTGGCAACCGGCCTTAGCCATGCATAATCAATCGGCGATGTGTTCCTGGCAACACAAGGAAAATTCAAGGATTAAAATGGCCTCGACCCGTAAAAGGAGGAATGGAAGGAAATTAACGAAGTTTAGATCCATTTTGAAAAGGAAAAGAGTTTTGTCGAATGAAGACATTCTACAAGAACAAGTTCAGCTAAAGACATTAAATCGAAAGGTACTCTTTCTTGGGAGGCAACCCAAGCTGAATTTTAAATTTTATAGTTAGTTTAATTTTGTTTAATTTTGTGCTTGATGTTATAGTTTTAATTTTTTTAGAAATTTTATTTTATAGTTTTGGCTAAATTTCCAAGGACAAGGAAGATGAACTGGAAATAGATATTATTAGGAAGCACACTGCCTCAACCGAGATATGTAGAAAAATAATACAAGGGGAGTATTTCTATTTCCTGTCAATTTGTTTTTAATGGATAATGCATAATTGAAGCTCGGGAATGTGAAGATTTTATCAGAGTAAATTGCTTTTGCGCATCATGAGTATATTTGAAGAATGGTATTGAGTGAAGAATGAGAATTGTTGTTCATACTTGAATTGAGATTGTCTGTTGTAAAATGTGTTTTCACAAGTATGAATTAAGTAGAAAGACTTTATTACAAAAGGTCATCGGGTTGAAGGGTTGAGGTTGGACAGAATTATGTCGTGATAGATGCTTGTCGCGACAATTGTCAACTTTTGTCGCGAATATTGATTCTTTTGTCGCGACAAAAAAATCACACTCTCAACGCATGTCGCAGAAATTGCGTCGCGACACACTTTCTTTCTGTCGCAACAAAAGTTGATGCTAACAATTGATTTACAATGAAAGAGTTTGTCACGACATAACTCTTATTGTCGCGGCGAACAACAAACTTAGGCCTAAGAAATCTGGTTGCGACAAGATTTCTCTATGTCGAGACATAAATCAACTGGAGCATGACAAATTCCTGTCGTGGAAAATTTTTGCTCTATCGTGACAAAGAATTGCCTTAATAAAAAAGAAATTAATTGAAAAATCTCTGTTGCGACATTAATTCTCTATGTCGCGACACAATGTAAAAAAGGGCATAAACTTTAGGTCAAATTTTTTTCACGACAATTAATAAAAGAACAACAACTCTTGGCCTATAAATAGAAACGTTTGAAGACTGAAGAGTCACCTACCTCATAAACATTCAACCCAATCCTCTCATCACCAAATCTCTCTCACTCCTTCTTGAAACCCTTATCCTTAAATCTCTCTCTCAAAATGTCTAAGCCAACGAACCTTATTCCAAACCTCAACGAAATCATGGAAGAATATGCTGAGAGGGAGGAAGAAACAGTTCAAGCAGCGCAGGCAAAAACAAGGCGAAGTGAAGAAAGGGCTGAAGTAAACAGAGAACTAGAGCAGCCAATGGAAGAATCTAGAAAAAGGAAGATAGGAGATGAAGAAGCAAGAGTAGAGAGTAGTGGATAAAAAGTTAGTGACTAGGTCTCTGATATGGCTTATATTGCCTGGAGAGATAAACTACAGCATAGAGACTTCATTGGGGAGAGAGGCTTCAACAAGTGGATTTCTCCATTCCAAGAGCTGGTCGAGAGCAAGGGATGGCACATGTTCTGTGAGCACAAAGCTCCTGGATTCATAGATGTGGTGAAGGAGTTCTATGCAAATATGGTGGGAATGAAGGATAAAACACCCACGTTTAGAGGGAAGTATGGATATCCTTTAGTAGAGCAAATAAAGCCTCACCTACAATCTTCGTGGAGAGGAAGAGCTGGTCTATTCAAAAGACCGTGGAAGCAAATCTACTTCCAAGATTGCAGACCTCGTCGACCAATGGAAAGGGAAAGTGGAATGCCAATTAGAACAACCCACGGAGTCCATCACTAGAGAAGAATCGATTAACCAAAAAAGGTGTGGTTTAATTTTTTTTGTTCAATCATTCTGCCTTCCAAGCACCTATGCATAGTTAGGGAGAAAGAGGCGGTATTGTTATATGCCATCCTCAAGAGGTGTAAATTCAGTATGAGCAAGGTAATAGAAAACTCAATTCTGAGTTATTACAAAGGAGGATACAAAGGGCTGATCCCATACCCAGCACCGATCTCAAGGCTCTACATTTTAGGTAGTGTCTAAGGAGACTGGGAAGAAGAAGAAAACTATCCCGAGATATCCCCTTTGGCCAACCCTGAATCACAAAAGTGGGCCTAAAAAGAGGTATGGGAAGACAGTGGTGCTCGTGAAGAGAAGAAGAATAACATGTAGAAATATAGCAACCACAACATGAGAGTGAAGCTCCAAAGCTCCAACAGAGGCAGAGAAGTGTGAGCCCAATATTGACATTCTCCCCTGAGGTGAGACAAGTCCACCAAGAGCATGCTGAAAGCTCAGAGCCTATAGGTAATAATGTTGTAGTGCTAGAAGCGCTAAATGCCATGAGAAAAGAAATGCAAGAAAGGGACAACCAACTGAAGGTCCAACTACAACTCATGGATGAGTATATGGATGTTGAGTTGAAAATGAGGGACTAGAATTTGGAAGAAGCCCTAAAGCAAAGAGATGAGGAGTGGAAGATTAGATGTGAACTAAGAGAACAAGATCTACATGAAGAACTGAAAGCAAAAGAAGATGCCTTTCTCTCATATTAGCTCAGTAGAGATAGTGAGCTAATCAAGATCATGAATGAAAGGGAGGATGCCATGGAGAAGAACTTGCTGCAGAAGATAGATGCTTTCGGGGGCATTCGTGACAAGGAACATCGTTGTGCCAAGAACTCTATAGAGAAAAGGATATGAAATAGAAGGCACCTAAACTATAGGGAAATATGCTAGACTGAAGCTTGAACATGATCAACAAAATTTATTTAAATGTACTTTGCCTAGGGAGAATTCGAGGAACCCTAATCTCTATTAGGCAAAGACAAAATGAAATGATCAGCTAAACTACCCTAACCATGGAGTGTCTAGAAGTGGAGAAGGCAGGATCAAGGTAGCTACAAGTCCGTATTCTTAAGTTCTCACCTTCTGCGCTTGGTTATAAATTAGATCCCTAACTTACCTTCCTCCCATACAGCATGAAAGAAAAGAAATATTCACCTATCTCTTCTATCTTTCTCCTCTTTTGTACCACCAACATCACATCCTTGAAAAATTCAATAAAATATAAATTTCTTTGAAAACCTTGGTGTTCACTTTAATTTTTTTTTTTTATTATTTCTTGTTTGATTTTGTTTAAATTTTCTTTCCTTTGAGTTTAATAATTTTAATTGTTGACTTGTGGTAAATAACTTAGTTGAATTAAAGATAAACCCAATTTCCTGGTTGGAATTGATAAATAAGTTGTGAATTGTTTGGTAAAGATGAATTGTTGATGCAATTAAGTTGTTGTTGTGTTACATTTTTATGAGCTGAATTGTTGATCTAAATGAACATTCTAACTGTTAAGTACCACAACAACATATCCACAAATTTGGAAACCAACAAACAATTTAATAGATGCATTTGGGGTAGGATGAAATGAATTGAAAAGGAAAGTTGTAAAGATATTAATAAATGTGTTGAACTTCAAGAATAAGTAAAGTTATAATAAATTGATGGAACATATAAGACCTATAATTATGTTTCTATAAATAATTTGGTTATAAAAATCTTGATAAGCTTTGCACATGGTCAACAATAGCTCTGAAACAAATTGTGCCAAGATTAGGGACATCTTCTGGGATCCATCACAGTAATCTCTCCAATGTCCTAGAACTTGTTGGATTATTAGTCAAAGCGAAATCCTAGGCAAACCACTAGCAGGAAATGATTTAGGTCATCCTTCGGTCTGAGCCTTTCAAAGCTCTACTCTATTATATGCATAAACATACACTAGTTCTTTATTTGAGCCATTGGTCTCATCATCAACTAGTAAATGAAAAGCCCAATTCCTTCTTAAACATAATCCTTATTTGACCAAATTACAAGACAAAAATACATCAATGAGACAGAAAAGAACAAGTTTGGGACTATTATTTAGGAGCTATGGAGAAGGAGATGTGCTGATTGAGATGAAGAAGAGATGAAGAGAATTAAGAAAGAAGCTATGAAAAGGAAAAACATCAAGGAAGAATGAGTTTAGTCTTGTAGCCTTCCTCCCTTGAACAATTAAGTTCTTAGGGGTGTTCAACACCTAGTACCCTCACGCCAACTTGTATGGGAGTTACTAACCCAAAGTTCGTTAAGGGAGATAGAAAGATTAAAAAGACAAAACATTGCACCATTCTAAAAACCTTGATAATAGATGAAAAGTGAAAAAGCTTCTAAGATGAGGAAGAGAAGTCATACTTTGATTGAAGTGAATGAAAAGAAAAATACCAAAGTAGAGAGTATGCAGAGAGATGCATAGAACTGAATGTGAAGGTTAGAAACTTAAAATCAAGAGAAATCAAGGAAGTATGATGAAGGCAAGAGTGTAAGTTGTCAATGAAATCTGGGTCAAATTGAGCCTAAAGTGTCCAATTATCTACCTAATTACCCAAGCCACACATTACAAGCCTAAAAGACCTATTTGATATTGAAGGTGGTAATATGCCTACATTAGTGGAGATTAATATGACAAACAAGCATATGTGACTCTAAAAATGAAAGATAAGTATGCTAATTGAGTAGTATTCCAGAAGATTAACTAATCTGCCAAGGAAAAAGAGGGAAGACTTAATACACTCTACAAATCAGGGTTGAATGATTAAATTGTTTACACCATGTGAATTATTGGTTGTTTCAGTGAACTTAATTGAAAATCTTCTTAATTCTATATTGGAAACATGTTTAGAAGTAATTTTACAACTGACTTATGCTTCTTGCCCAATTGAGTTTGAAATAGAAAAATGTCCTTACAAATAAAAGTTTAATTGTTTGAGGACAAACAAAATTTTATTTTCTTTGCTTGGGGACAAGCAAAACTTTAAGTTTGGGGGAATTTTATGAGTCTTAAACTCATCTATTTTTAATCCATTTTTCTGGCATGTTTTTAACAATTTTAGATTAATTTTTATGTCAAATTATGAAATATTCACCAACTTTGTGTTTTGCAGGTTTTAATTAAAAAATGAGATAATTCCAGTAGGAAAGAAGAAAAAAATGGCAAATGCAGCATTGTCTATTGCGACATAGTTTTTTTTAGTCGTGATTAACATTAAGCAAACCAAGAAATATGTCACATCCAACAACCAGATGTCGCAACAAAGTCGTACGAACTCAAGGTAGAAAGATTCTTCACATGACAAACAAAACATGGATATTGAGCTAAACTCGTCACGAGCAAAGAGACAGCACTATTGGCGACATAAAATGGCAAGAATATAAATACAAGTCATTTAAGACAAGTGTTTTTATGTTATGGCTAAAGTTTTTAGCGCTGGAACCAACTCTGCTGAGGTTGAAATTCGCCGCAACAAAGAAAACTCACGCGACATAACTTTTAGGGTTCACAACAAAGAGCAATAGGACTTTGACACGACAAAGATTCTTTCTGTCGTGACAAACAAAACATGAGGTTGAGTTGAACTCTGTCGCAACAAGGTAATCACTCAAAAAGTTGAAGAGCAATACAAGAGGAATGGCGACAAAGAAATTCATGTAGTGACATAATCAAGAACTGAAGACAAAATCTATGTCCTGACAAAGAAGTCTTCTATCGTAACAATAAAAGTTGTAGAGTGATATAATTCAGTCGCGACAAAAGAAAATTCAGTCACGATAGGAATCAAAAGAGAACTGTGATTAACCAAGTTAAGTATGTTGCAACAAACAGCTCAACCAGCGACAAGGACAAGAGAAGAAAAATTTATAGCGACAAAAGAAAACTCTGTCATGACAAAGATTGTAGAGCAACCCAAGAAATTTTGCCATGACATAGAAAAACTCTGTCACGACATAGTAGACAAGGTGAAGATCAAAACTCTGTCACGACATCACCAAAGTCTGTCGTGACAGAATCTAAGAAAAAGCTCAGAGAACAGGTCGCGACAGAAAACAAGAAGCTGCGATAGAAGCCTACGACAATGATCGAAGACTTTGTCGTGACTAAACTTTCTATGTCACGACAGAGCAACCAATTTGGGCAAAAAATTTGGGGATCCACAACACTGTCTTAAAGTGCGGCCTAACATTGGAAAGTCTATAAATGACGCATCTAGGGCACTATGGGCAGCTTCCGCAATGCTAGGATTTCTGGGTAGTTCAAGACTCTTTGTATATTTTTCTTTTATTTTTTCATTTTATTTTTATTTTGATTTTATTTCCGCTTTAGTAGATTTGGTTTAAGCGTAGTTTTTAGTTAGTTTTCTTTCGATTTTTTGGAGTTGAGTAATGAACTATAGTGTAGTTTCGAGTTGGAATTTCTAGTTAAATTTTCTCTTTCATTACCGTTTTTAACAAAATAGAGTTTGGAAAATGTTTGATTTCTATTTATTTGTGGTCTGGCTACACTTTCAATGAATTTACCTGATCAGTTAGTCACTGATATGAGTGAACCAATTTTGAAAGGTTGAGCTATCTCTAGGAATGGGTCGATGATGATAATCATTTTTCTACACAAAGTGGAAGAACGCCTAAGTTAGAATTCTTGAATTTATTTTATTGATATTATTTTTGAACTTAATTGTTCCCAGTACTAGTACCGTGTACCCAAGCAAAGTATTGTATTTCGCTCTGATTTCCAAGAGGCCCTCTACATGACAAAGAGATGGAGAATCTTGAGGGTAGAGAGAATTCTTTGTGGGTATGGTAAACTAATACTTTGAAACTAATGAACTCTGAAAGATTACTCAGATAAATCACTGACTTACTCATGTTTTGAGGATAGTTTGATGAAGTATCAATTTAATCACTCAGAGGTTTCTCCTCTCTCTGATGAAAGGATTTTGATCCCATGTCAAAGAAAGATCTAATCAAGAGACATGGATAATTTCTACCAATATTAGCTGATAAGGCACCGGGTGTGAAGTATTGAAAAGAAAAATACTCAAATATTAGAAAGAGGATTATACCCATAAGTAGTTGATTAGAATCCAGTTGAAATAAAATGAACATGAATCTCAATCGCTTAAATGTATGGTTAAGGAGAACCAAACTATACCACAATGCATCTTGACAGATTCAGCTCAACCTTATGGCTTAGCTTAGATTCAAAAATGATGCAAAAATTCGATAATTATTCATTGGTCTATGTCCTAGTGTTGTCTCACCGTTGAAATCTCAAATCATTCTTATTAATATTTTATGTACACTAGTGAAATTACTTTAGTATTATTTCATTCGCTTTTCAATCATCTCAATATCGGGTCTTCAAATAGTAAGGATCTCGAGTAGTCAGTAGTCGTGCTTATGATTCATCCTCAATCCCCGGAACGATATCCGGACTTAATGAAAATCCACTTTTATTACTTTACGATTTGTTCACTTGCAGTTGATTACGACCAATCAAAATCTTTTAATGAATCCAATTTTTATAAAAGGGAACAAACCCCAATTTTCATCAAAATGGATAACAAGTTTTTGGTGTCATTGCCGAGGATTAAATAATAGTCCTTAGTAATAGTGTCATAAATTTTTAACTACATTTTTTGTCTTTACAAGTTTTTGATGCTGGACTAAATAGTTCTTGGGTGGCATACCAAAAGTTTGGCACACACTGATCACATCACATTTATGGTCTAACAATAACCTCTATCAGTTTGTGTGGATATTAGATGTTTTTTTAGGAATGAATGTTTGTGATGTGTACAATTCTCTGACTTTGACCATATGTGCGCTACGGATTCGACATGGCATTAATGTCTCTAGACTGAGGCATAGACCTTTCTTTTCACCTCTAGTCACATTTGTGAGTTGTCCTACTACGACATCCCCCTTCTTTTACCGTGATTGAGGTGTTTGATTTCTAGCTTATTCGAGTCATTTAGTGGTTTTCCCTTGACTTCATACTGGGGCATACCCCTACTTTAATTGTGATGGCTTCCATTGCAAGTTATTAGAAGTCTCAAGTCATCGCGAGCGCCTTCATTTTTGGGCCTCTGCACTCACTTAGACCCTTCTCCGTACTCGCATTCGATCATTTTCCTAAGACTCACCCGGATACTATCATTCTTCCGATACTCGCTCATATTCTTTTAGTACTCGCCTAGATTCAATCAATTTTCTAGTACTCGCCCGGATTCCTTTGGGACTTCCCCATATTCTATCACTCTTCTGATACTTGCCCGAATTCTTTTGGTACTTGCCCAGATTATATCACTCTTCCAATACTCGTCTAGATTCTTTTGGTACTTGCTCAGATTCTATCACTTTTTTGGTACTCACTCGGATTCTTCTAGTACTTGCCCAGATTCATTCCCTCTCCGTAATTTGCCCATATCTCGATCCTTTCTCTTAGCACTTGCCCCAGATTTTTGGTCACCCATTTTTCGCATCGCCTAGATTCTTCCGGGTACTCTGCCCAAATTCTATCACTCCCTCCCACCTCTCACCCGCTCTCTGACCACTCTTCAACACCACCCAGATCCTTTGGCAATTTGCCCCAGATTCGATCACTTTTCTGGTACTTGCCCAGATTCGATCACTTTTCTAGTACTTGCCCAGATTCGATCACCCTTTTCTGGTACTCACCCGGATTCGAACCCTTTTTTGGAACTCGCCTGGCCCCTTCCTTGGCATCGTGCCCGAATTATAATCGTTACCCATTTCCCTTAGCCTTCTTTGTCATTGTGCGAGGACAAAATTGTTGGCCTTTTAAATTCTTCACTTGAGTTCATTTCACTCATTTGCCGCTTGTACTGCGTACTTGAAGACCATTCATTCATTCACTCTACTGAAGAGGGGCATATTTTTAGACCCTCATTTTTTTCCCTCGACACTTGCATTGATCCCAAGGGTGTCACCTGTACCCAGTTGTTTAAATGTCACGGCTCTGGCCCCTTTTGGGCTTAATGGTGTGAGTGTGTGGTTCATTTTGGAGTGTTGTCATGGCCCATTCCCTAGTTGTCCGCATTGTGCTATAGGAAGGAAGTGAAGCCTCCCTAAAATTTCAGTTCAACTAGAGTTCATAGGAGCAGATTCGAATAAGGAGCACTCGATCTTGTTTTTGAATCATATCTCTTATTTGGACTCAAAATCATGCAACACATTTTATGGATTCCTAACTCATTAGTGAATTCCTTTTGAAAAAAATTTGAGAATTTTTATCAACTAGATCGACTAGTTGGGAATCGGATCAGCCAGTTTAACGGATTCCAATTGAAGTTCATTATTCGAGCAGGTTCGAATTCAGAGCACCCGAGCTTGTTTTCATTACATCTCCCTGGCTCGAACTTAAATTGCACGTTGATTTTTTTTTTTTTTTTTTTTTTTGACTTCTTATTCTTTTAGAAATATTATGTCAAAATTTTCTACTTTTTTCTCAACCAAACCCGACTCGGCTAGAATCGTTCAACCGGATCATCGAGTCACTTTATATGGAGCATTGATTTTTGAGCCAAATCCTACTTGGCCTGTGCCCCATAAGCTCTAGATCAGTCCTATGCATGGTTTGGGTCTTGTTTTGTGCCATCTTATGGGTTGGTTGCAACCCACCTTGAGTCCATTTTGGATCCTTGGTTGTTAAGCAAATGAGTTAATGTGGCCAAATGCTAACCCCGTGGAATAGAAGAGTGTTTATGGAGTTATGGAAGTTCGAGAAAGATTGGGGGAGTTCCCAGGACTGAAGGTGTGCAAAATGGAGTGGGTTAGGGTTAAAGGGGAAAGATACAAGCAAAAAAATTGTGGATAAAGAAGGGGAAAGCAAGAAAAGAAGAAAGGAGAAAGGAGGAAAAAAAAAATGAGAGATTCTCTAGATCCGGGTGGGAGTGGTCTCTTTTATTTTGAAGGGGATTTCCTAAAGTTTTAAGGAGCGGATTACTGGTTTTGGGAGGCAGAAAAGAAAGAAGACAAAGGGGGAGAGCCGTGAATCGTATTGGTGCACGAACGCTTGTATGCTTCTCCTGCTTTTAGATAGTGCTTGTCTTTACCAATGTTTGCTCCCATTTTAGAACTTGGCATTGTTCGGGGCCTGCCTCTCACTATCTTTAGAGTCGAATCATACGCCATTGCTTTGGATGGGTTCCTTACTCTGTGAGGAATGTTCTAAAAATTTTTGAGATTTTTCTCAACTGAATTAACTGATTGGAGAACTGGATCTTCCAATTCATTAGGGTTTTTTTTTTCAGAATACCAGTTATGGAACTTTTTCTTGTTTGGGTCGTTCTCACTCATCTAGAGTTGGAATCATGCATCGTTGATTTTTTTGGGTTCCTTACTATGTGAGAAATGTTTTGACAAATTTTGAGATTTTTTCTCAATCACTTTGATCAAGTTATTGAACCGATCACCTAATTCATAAGGTTTTGTTCAATGATAACAGTTAAGGAACTTTTCTTTGTTTGGGTTGGTTCTCGTTCATTCTGAGTCAGAATCATACACCATTTCTTTTGTTAGGTTCCTTACTCTTTGAGGAATGTTTTGAAAATTTTTGAGATTTGTTTCAACCGGATCAATGCTGGAAACTGGATCACCTACCATTAGGTTTTGCTTAACGATAGCTAGCTAGTGGCACTTGTCCTGTTCGGGGTTCCTTACTATGTGAGGAAAATACCCAGAAAAAATTTGAGAATTTTCTCCGACTCGGCCTCGACCGGTTGAGAACCCGATTAGACAATTCCATTATGTTTTTTCCCGTGATAGCATTTAGCCTTTGCCTCTGCTTAGGTTAGTTCTCGCTCATCCAGAGTCGGAATTGTACACCGTTGCTTTTGTTTGGTTCCTTAATCTGTGAGGAATGTTTTGAAAAATTTTGAGATTTTTTCTAAACTGGTTTAACCAGTTGGGGAACTGGATTAGCCTATTCGTCGGGTATTTTCAGGGGTAATATGATTTCAGTTTAATTTGAGCCTATGACCTTTGTGATTCAAGCCCATTCACTCAGATTAGTGTAGGGGTATGTTTAGGGTCTGAAATGGGGTTTAGTTCAGTTACTGTTAATTCATTTGGGATTCATAAGAATTAGGGTCTATGAGGTTAAAGGTGTTACAGAAGAAGCACTAGTGAAGTTGCAATGTTTTGTCGAGGCTGAATTTTATGATAAATTGGCATGTTTTTATAGCTTCACAGGTGGTGTAGAAGCAATGAGGAGCTGAGATGCAATGTATGGTTTCTCCTAGCTTCCCTTGCTTATGATATTTAATTTTGAGAGATTATTGTATGCTTGAAATATGTGACTAACCTTCCCCTACAATGCATGGCTAGGGACCACAACTATGTGCTTTGATGTTGGATAATGGAATTCATGTGAATACTTGGTATTTGTTTGCCATACATGCTTGTTGTGCGACTGACTCAATTTCCTATGCAAGCAGTATAGCTGAGGACCTCAGGTATGTGCCTTGGTTATATTTTAGTTGCATTAAATGTATGTTGATGCCACCAGTTTATGTGTGATTCATGTCGCCCTTCTAACTCCAGGTGCTACTGCATCTCGTGACCTAATGCTCCTATGTACTCAATTCACACAGAGACTAGGTCCGAGCTAGAGGGGTGCTAACCTCATGTGAGGTACCTTCCCAATAGGTAACCTCGATCCCTGAGCAGATTCTATGTTTTGCATACCATTCTTTCCCACCTGGTATTATTAGGTTTTGTTCTTACTTTGAATTTTCCTTAATAAATAAAATAAAAGTAAAGTGGGTATCTAAACAAAACCATTCAATTCCTAGGGACGGATTTTCTCCAAATCAAAAAAAACCTTTTTTTTTTTTTTTTTTTTTTTTTTTTTTTTTTTATGAGCCCCAGGCCTATGGATCTGGGTAGGGGTCCACATGCACACAAAGCTTGAGCTTGTATAATCAACTCAAAACCTTAGGTTAGAGTGGAACTACTGAACGACTGGGGCTATCCTGGGTGAAGGATGCTCACATAGTCTTGTCCACCCCTTTTCCTGAATGGCAAAGTTAAAATAGGTATTTGAGTTTGGGAAACCCCGCTCAGGGATAAAGGTCCTATTGAATAGAGAGACTGGTGTTTCGCCTGGCCTCTAGATTATGAACTTCTCCGGGTTGTCCGGTGGAGGGAGTGCCTGCTCGCATGTTGATCCTGATCTTTTCCTTTTTACCGAAACTGATTTCTTGGGAGCCATTGAGGACAAAGAAGGGTGGTTTGGTAGTACCGGGTTTTTGGAGGGAAGAGAGAAAGTCCAAATGACATGTGAAATTAAGAAAATGACCACTTCCGGGCCACTATACGTCTGCTCAAAGGCGCCAGGTGAAGCACTCAAGAAGTCGGATGGTCACGGGGTTCACCAGGGCAAAGGTTTCTGCACTCAGCGTACTCCAAGAGTAAGTCAAAAGGCAACAGGGGGTTTACCTAGGCGAAGGTGTCATGCCTGGGCGGACTCAAGAGTATGCTAACAAGAGTATCGAGGTTCGCCTAGGTGAAGAGAATCTAAGCCTAGGCGAAGAGCTTTGCCTAGGCGAAGGATTTCTTTGCCTAGGCGAAAAAAAGGAGTTTACAAATGTGACTTATGGGTTCGCCTAGGTTGCCCCGAGATAAACCCCTACCTTAAACTTTTGCTCTCTTTGTTGTCATCTTCACACCGAATCACTGAAACTAAATTTGGGGCTTGGTTTTCTCTCTTTTTGAAAATTTATATATTTTAATTCCACCGCAAAAACTCGGTTTCAATTATGGTAGTACTCCCGACTTTGGCCAGCTCTTGAGCAAAACTCAAACACTCAACAAACACATCAAACAAAAACAAAAATAGTAGAGCAAAATAAAACAAGAACTTTGAAATTAAACGAAATGAAACTAACAACAAAAATGAAAAAGAAAAGAAAAATAAATAAGAAAGGGATTCTCACAAACTTTGGGTTGCCTCCCTAAGAAGAACTATTTAGTGTTGATAGCCTCACTGAAAATATGTCGCACTACTAGTTCGCAAAGAAAGATGAAGGTTACTGCTCGACAAAGCGGAACACTTCCTCTTCATCAATTGGCTGGTCAAAATGGTGCTTTAATCTTTAGCCATTTACTTTAAATGGTCATTTACTTTACATGCCTCACATTATATTTGCCAAGAAGTGAAGCAAAAATTCTATTGCAAAAATGGCTCTCTTTATCATTGATTATACAACATGGAGTTCCAAAACGGGTAAAGATGTTTTTGTGGAAGAATTGCACTACGCGTAGCATCATTTTGTGTAGCAATCACTTCTACTCGCTTTCTGACACGTAAATTAATGCAAGAAGGATATATGTGTTGCCACATTAAGGAGGGAACAGACCCATGAAATTGATCCCCCATACATCAAAGATTTCCACTTGGTGAATGTTGTTCAATAGCATTTCATTTCTTTTGGAAATAGAACCAACTCGCCTGACCGTCATAACCTGCATACTCAAGGAGAATCTTTAACGATCAAGCAAGAAAATCTAGATTGCAACACTTTCTGAGCTCTTTTATGGTTTCCAAAATGTCCTCCATAAGGGGATGAATGGCACTTCAATAATATCGCATGTTGTTCCTCTCGAGGTACACATCTTCTTGTTACTAGATCATATCATCTTTGAAGAGAAAGGGTCATCCCATCGTATAACTTCGCACTCATGCAAGTGTGAACTTTTTTCTTCTATTGATAACTAAGTTCAAGGGTAAGACATTTTGTACAAGTAATTTACAAAATTGGCATACCAACGCCAATGAGCCTAATATAAACAACCTGCTCATCTAGAAATGACCTAATTTCTACCGATCTTCAATCCCTCATGGTTGCTTCGATGAGTCCAAAAACTCATTAGATTTTTAATCCATTTTTCTGAGTTTATAAGGAGAATAATGATGAATTGTCTGCAGAAAACTGATAATTTACTCAAATTCCAATTTGCATGAAAATACAAACAGAAATCAAATTTGAAGCAAAATCATAAGAAATCACCCCCGGGCAGCAGAATTTGTGCTTCTCAAATCAATTTGTTGCGACAGTGAAAGTGCGCTTCCAGCACCTAAGTCATTTACATCAACAAATTTGGTCGAAGAAGAAACTCAAGAGTGAACAAGTGAAGTCAGAATCCTGAATGAAGGCTGCTGAGACAAAATATGGATCGGTGGAGATTAAAAGAAGTACCAAATGAAGAAGTTCATGTCGCGACATCACTGAGATGTCGCGACACCAAAAGGAGATAAATGATGTCGAATACCACTCATGAGGTCGCGACAAGGAGCTTGGCCTCTCAGCCACAAGAAAAGCCTCAAGTAAAGAAGTCACACCTAATTTTGAAAAGGACTTGATGTCGCGACCTTGACAAGAATGAAGAATAATACCAAGGTCAGCAACGTAAACTCCAAATCGTATCACCGCAATTAATGAAGAAGTGATGATGCTTCACACTACTTTAGGTCGCTACGTAATTGAAAGCTTAAAGAGACATGGAGGTCGTGGATGATCGAAGGAAGTCGCCAAAACATTTTCAAAGAGATCAACATAAAGGTCGCATAGCTTGGAAGAGATAGCTACATCAACATCGACCGTAAGATGTCACGACGCCCTTCAAAGGGTCACGCACATCACCGTGAAGTGTATCGCGGTCGCTGACA
This sequence comes from Tetrastigma voinierianum, assembly GCA_016808115.1. NCBI lineage: Eukaryota > Viridiplantae > Streptophyta > Magnoliopsida > Vitales > Vitaceae > Tetrastigma > Tetrastigma voinierianum. Next base: position 226,392 of record JAEQBH010003830.1, on the reverse strand, counting down.
CTATCCAGTGCGGCGCGACATCACCGGAAATGGAGGTCGCGACATCATTACCGTCGCAGATCGATCCAAGAGATGTCAAGACAAGTCACGATAAAATAAAGCCCGCGACCTCAAAAGAGCTCACAAATTGCAGCGTGAGTCCGATGTATGATTGATGTTCGACATCAAAATAAATACCTTCATAAGGTTAACGTGGAAGTCGCTATTTGAGAGGTCACGATGATCAAGTCAATATCGTGGATAATACAATGAAGTCGCAGCATGAACAAAACAAATGGGCCACGATTTGAAACCGAAGGAAGTGATCGGTTAGGGCCCAATCGTAACCCTATAAAACGAGCAGCTGCTGCATGAAAGCAAATTTCGGCTCTAAATCATGAAGTCTGGTAAATAAGGCTTGTGTGTATTTTAATTTTCTCGTTTACTTTCTTTTTGTTTTATTGTTATTTTAGATTAAAGTAGAGTATATTGTTATTTCATTTGAATTTTTGATTTGGATGTTAGTTATTGTGTTGAAGTCAATGCGTAATGCTATTTTCTTCAAATTATCATTGCACGTTTTTCAAGTCCAAACAAATTTGGAATTCAACTTCCACATGATTTGGCTGCAGAAGTTCTTTGATCGCAGAGCTACCGTTAGTGTAATGAAGCAATTTAGAAACCCAGCTCGCTTGAATTTACTCGTTGTTAGAATTTATCTTTCCAGAAATTAATCGTAGCCCACCGAACTTCGCCTCGAACTACGGCTGGGTTTTGTTTATTTTATCTCGATCCAAATATCGTTGTCCTATGCACTCGTAATAGGATCTTCACGCTCTGATTTCCAGGAGGCCCTCTGAGTGACACAGAGAAGGCATTCCTGAGAGTATCGAACAATTTCTCAAGGGTATACAAACCTAATATTGGGGATCTAATGGGCTTTGTGAATTATAATCGATAAATCTTCTTTCACTCTTGAAACCGAGAATGAGTTGAATGACTTATCAATTAAAATGAGCAAGAGAGTTCGCCTGATTCGAATGCTAGTTCAATCCCATGTTAGCAAGGATCTAATCAAGGAAAGAATGAACTGTTCCAATTTGAGGATGAGAAACCAGTATAGTGTAAACCCATGCTTTGCCTATGTTTTAGGAGCTAAGGTTTACAAATTCATGTTCGGGAATGAAGTATTGAAAAAGAAAATAATTCAATAAGGCAACTCAATTAAAAGTAGTTAGCCTAATCCTCTCGTCTTCGAAAAAGAAACAGGGAAGATTAGATGATGAAATGTGTCAAGTATGAGAAATCCACATGGCATTACCATCTTCCTTGGACGGATTCTAAATCTAAGGTTCATGAAGCAAAGTTACAGAGTTATCTGCAGGAATTGATGTTTCACAATAGTTGTATTTTCAATGCTCCCTATAAAAGCTAACTGACCAGTCTAGTTCTTTAATTTTTTTTTAATTTTTTTTTTATATTTTAGTTTAAGCATCATTTACTTTGTTCTTTAGTTTACATATCTTTATTCTTTATTATTTTAAAGGTTGCTAGGAATATATCGATTGCAAATCATAGTCCAAATAGTATAGAGCCTGAAAGTAGTCGTGGTATTGGATTGAGAATTATTGAGATTCCATGATCGAGATCCGGACTTAAATCCACTTTATTACTTGTTCGACCCGCATACCTTCGTTAATCATGGATCAAAACCAGAAAGAAATTTATCTACTCTTAAGGAAACTGCTTATCTAACATAATTGCAAAGGAAATATAACGAACAAGTTTTTCGCACTGCTGCGGATTAGACACAAATTTTGGTAATAGTGTCATAAATTTGTATACATCATTTGGTCCACAAACAAGTTTTTGGCTTCGTTGCCCGGGATTAGACAATAGTCCTTTGGTAATAGTGTCATAAATTTGTATACATCATTTGGTCCACGAACAAGTTTTACAGCTGCTTGTTCGTGGATCGAAAGAATTAATTAGGATCAATATTCCTCTAATTAAAGAAGGATATACTAATTTGGACATTTTTAAGAAAAAGAACAAAAATAGCTTTTTACAAAGGACTACATTAGTCACTAATTTTAACAAGCTGTTGAAAATATTTGTTAGGTTTGACTAATCCTATTAATATGAGTATTCTTTTATTTCAAAGAAACTTTAATGATAGGAAACAAAGGATCTCGACCGATTCCAAAGCAGACACTCGAATTGGAGAGAATGCTCGTGGAGCTTAAGAAAGACAAAAGAGCAGAAACACAACAATGCGTAAGAGAGACATGACCAACAGAGGAATAGAGGATAAAGAGCTAAAAGACCCCATTACTTACACAATGGAGATTTTTGAGGCCTATTATTCAAGAAGAGTATTCATGATTAGATACTTACAGTGATGCAAACAATTTTGAACTAAAGCCACTTAATTACAATGGTTTAGCAACATCGCTTTATCGGTCATCCCAATCAAGACCCAAATGAGCACACGGGAAGATTTCAAAGATGGCTAATACAAAGGAAGCTTCGAATGGTGTGAGACCGTAGGTGATAAAACTACATCTCTTCCCATTTTCTTGAGAGATATAGCACATGGCAAGGAATCATTACCATATGGTTCCGTGATCCCTGGGAAGAGCTGGTGAAGCTACTTTAGGCATTCTTTCCCCATCTTTCACTTCGCAGACGAAGAGAGATACCGTTGTATTTCAACAAGGGGAAGATGAGAGCCCGTATGTAGCTGAAAAGATTCAAAAGATTGGCCGTAAAGGAGGTGCCCAATGCATGAATGACTTGAAGACCCGCATGGATATAGTGTATCACGCTCCAATGATACATCCAAGGGTATTATCGAAGCTTCATGTCAGGGAGCATTCAAGCCTAAAAAGTAGCCAAGACAAGCAAGAGATCCGATAGAGGACTGCAAATGCATTATGAAGCCCATCCAGTTTTCAAGAGGGAGTAGCAGAGGAAAAGGGGTCATAGAGCTGAATAAGATGACACCCATGGAGGCTCAGTTGGATGCTATAATGCAGGATGGACAAACAAGAGATACATGCACACCGCTTCATGAACAGAGCTGAGAAAGAGAAACATGAGAAGAAGTTGATGTGCCAAATGTAAGAAGATTCTTAGTGGTGCCGAGGAGGTTGGCACGTGAACGAGCAAAGAAGTTATCATTTCCGGGCCAAATCCCAACCCGCCCATACACTACAATCCAAAGACTGAGGAACCATGAGAATTTCTCATATATGGAGGGGCACAGTCTAAGGCAGACAAAGATCCTCAACAAGGATATCAACAGCCACCAAGCTTCTCCAACAAAGAAAGAGCAAGGAGGTGAGGGCAGAAATGAATACCAGGGTCAGAGGAGAACCCAACCATTTGAGGAGCAAATGTTGCAGTTCATGGGGATAACAAGAGGCTATTATAACTCCACGAACAAACTATCCGACCTGAAACTTTCTGTCCGATACACCCAGATGTTTCAGAAGAATGCTAGTGCTTCACTAAAAAACCTAAAGACACAAGTAGGGCAATTGGCCCTGAATATGCCAAATCTGAACAAGGGAACATTCCCTAGTGACACCTAGAAGAACCCTAAAGACTGCATGGCAATTCAATTGAGAAGTAGGAAGGATTGAGCAAAGAATCTGAAAAGACAAGATAGAAAAGAAGAGACTGAGGCAGAGAAAGAAGAGACTGAAAAGAAAGAAGAGAAGAACAACCTTGATTGAATAGATGAAAGGAAGAAATGACCGTAAAGAAAGAAGGAGAGTACTCAATTATACTTGAAGGTTATTCCCACGTAGACTTCGTAAGTCAAAAGAGGAGAACAGTTTTCTAAATTCTTGGATCTTTCAAGAAAATAGAAATAAATATCCCATTTGCAGAGGTGATCAGTCAAATGCCTCTTTATGCAAAATTTCTGAAGGAGGTACTGAGCAAGAAAAGAAAGATAGCTGAGGAGGGTATAGTTAACTTGATCGCCCATGCAATATCCAATAGAAACTCCCAGCAAAGATGAAAGACTCCCGGCGCTTAATTATTCCCTGCTCGATAGGGAAATATGAGTCAAGAGCTTATGTGACTCGGAGCAAGTATAAATTTGATGTCAATGGGCCAGGCAGTAGACTTAGTTCGGGGAATCCAACCTCAATAAAGAATTACTTTACAGATGGATGATAGATCACCAGACAACCAAAGAGGGCATTCCAGCATGTACTCACATTGGGAAATTCCATTTTCTCCCAAAAGATTTTGTTTATCACGCAGATGGAGGAAGATCCTCAAGTTCCTCCTCGTTGTCGGGAAGACCTTCTTAGCAAACATGAGCTACCTTGATCACTATTTAAAGGTGAACCGACACTCCGCAGTTGGGAATGAAGCAAAGGCATTTTAATATTAATGAGTCCGAACATCCTAATGCAGAGGAAGACAATTTGTATGGTCAGAAGTAATAGCCTTCAATGATAGCGACTCATTGTATCATTCAAAACTCTCATCAATGAATTGAGATGAATTTTCAAAAGACTTTGAGAGTTTGACTTGTGAAGTTCTCGCTTCAAATTTATTAATAATGGTCATTCCTGGAGCACAAATGGAAACACTAAGATGAAGTGGAGCAAAATTCTGACAAAGCAAACCCTATGGGCGTGGAAACTAGTGCGTAAGGGAAGCACATTGAAGGAGTTGCCTGGCCATTTGAAATATGAGTTTTTAGAGCAAGAAAAGAGAAAACCGGGGCTATCATATCAGCCGCATCAATCTAAGCCAAGAACAAAGTCATTGTACCTTGAAAATACAAGAGATTGCCTGGGTCAATCAAGATCTCGAAGGGTACGCTCCCTCTATTTGTATGTACAAAATATTACTGAAGATAATGCAAAAACTTTTGTTGAGCATCAAAGGAGGCTGAACCTGGCCATGAAAGAAGCTGTAATAAAAGAAGTTCTAAAATGGTTAAATGCGTGTTTTATATATGCTATATCGCATAGCTTCGGGTAAGTCAGTGACATGTGGTTCCCAAGAAAGTGGATTCACTGTAATCAAAAATGAAAAGAATGAACTTATTCCTACAAGAACCCGACAGTATTGAGGGTTTGTATCGATTTGGCGCAAAATGAATATCGCAACCAAAAAGGATCATTTTCCCCTTACCTTCATCGATCAAATGTCGACAATAAGTGACACCATTTTGTTTTCTTGATGGATACTGGATATAACCAAGATATTAATCTGAAGATCAAGAGAAAACAACTTACATGCCCATTTGGTACTTTACTGTAAAGAATGCCATTCGATCAGGTCGCCCCGCACCTTCCAAAGATGCATGACGCCTATATTTTCCACCAAAGTGTAGTTATGGAGATCTTCATGGATGACTCGATGAAGGTATGGATCCAGCTTTTGAACAATGCCTCGCATAACCTCGGACAAGATTTCAAAGGTGCAAAGACAAAAATCTAGCTCTGAATTGGGAAAAATGCCATTTTATGGTTACAAAAAAGATTGTCTTAGGGCACATGGTTTCTGCAGCAGGGCTTGAAGTAGACCAAGCAAAGGTTTCAATTATAAGAGACCTAATGCCACACACTACGCCAAGGAATCATAAGTTCTTAGACATGTCGGATTTATAGAAGATTTATCGTAGATTTTCAAATTAAGCAGACCACTATGCAGATTGCTAGAGAAAGATAGTAAGTTTTATTTTGATGAATCCTGCCATAAAGCATTTGAAGAAATCAAATCCAGACTAGTGGAAGCTCCCATCATGGCAAAACCAGATTGGAACAGAATTTGAGATCATGTGTGATAATTGCTGATTTCGGTAATGGAGTCAGAGACGTGGACGTAAAGACAGGCAGTGTTCTACGCCATCACTATGTCAAAGAAACCTTTAATGAAGCAATGTTAAAATATTCTACTACTGAAAAGGAGATGTTGGCAATAGTGTTTGCATGTGAAAAATTCAGCTATATTTTGGGGTCCTATTGTTATATTATTATCTAACTATGCAAAGAATTAAATATTTAATGGCAAAGAAGGGAAGCAAACTACAAGGATGGATCGGTGTATTATTGTTGTAGGAATTTGATTTAGAAATTAGCAAGCATATAAAGGGGATGGGCCGATAGATGATCACTTGTCAAGAGAGAGGAACCTCACTGCATAAGAAAAAGGAAGAGAAACAGTGCAAAATTTTCCATGAGCAAATATTTTAAAGAGTGCTCCAATCACCCCGGTATGTCGATTAAATTTTTGAATGTGGAATTTATGCCACTGCACCAGCTACCAAAGAAGAAAAAAAGTTAAGGACTCCGACAGTGTGTACTACATCTGGGATGATCCATATTTGTTTAAAAAAGGAGCTGATCTGATTATAAGGAGATGTGTACCAGAAAGTGAGCAAAGCAAGATTTTATAAGAATGTCATGCATCACCTTATGGAGGACACTTTGGTAGAGGTGATGTACCAGCTCTACAAAATTTCCGGGCCAGGATTTTACTGGCCTACTATTTTTAAGGACTGTTTTGAATGGGTAAAGTTGTGTGATCAATGCCAAAGAATGGGAAATATCGCTGAAAAGGTATAAGATGCCCCCAAGCAAAATCCTCGGGTGGTGCAATTGTTTGATGTATGGGGAATGGATTTTATGGGGCCTTTTCCAGCTTCATTTGGAAATATATACATACTCCTAGCTGTAGATTATGTATCAAAATTAGTAAGGAAGCATTCATTCTAAGAATGATGCCAATACAATAAGTGGGTTTATAAAGAAATATTCTAAAGTGATTGGGACACCATAATTATAATTAGTGATGGAGGAAGCCATTTTAAGTAAATAAAGTGTTTGACAAACTCATGAGCAACAGGTATCAAACACATTATGAGCTTGGCTATCATCCTCAAAAACAAATAGGCAAGCTGAAATTTCCAACAAGAGAAATAAAGAAAATTTCGAAAAGACTGTGGAGTTTGAAAGGTGAAAGACTGGTCTTAGCTTGATGATGACATGGGCATATTGTGACTTAAAACTCCCATTGAATGTCCCCATACAGACTGTTTTGAAAACCATGTCATCTCCCTCTTGAATTGGAATACAAAGCCATGGCTATCAAACAAACCGATTTCAAAATTGCCAAGGAAGAGACTTCTCCAACCGAATGAATCGTGAAGAACTGAGAAACTAAGCCTATGACAATGCTAGAATTATACAAGGACAAGACAAAGAAATGACATGATTAAAGGATTCTAAGGAAAGTATTCAGAGCAGGACTGTGTCTTGCCGTTAACTCCAGATTAAGATTATTTCCAGGAAGTCAAATCAAAAATGGAGGGACCATATACAATGGTGTCATAATTATCTGGAGTAGTAACACTCAGGACTCCATACCGGGAAGAATTCAAAGTTAATGGGCAACATCAAACATACTATCTCAGCAGAGGCAAAGAAGAACCCATCTAGTGAAATTGAGAGAGAGAAGGATCAAAATGGGCCTAGTCCAAATTTAAAGACTCAAAACAGAGCAGCTCATGGGAGGTAACCCATATAGATTTTTTTTTTAGTTTCTTTATATAGACTTCGAATTTTTTTTATTATTATTACGCGTTTTTGAATTTTTTTTTTTTTTTAGTTCTAATCATGATTTGTTAGAAATAGCAAGGTTAGTATTAGATTAATTTAATCCTTTTGGAATTGTTACAATATGCAAATGAAAAATCAAATGGCTCAGCCGAGAAGGAATAAACTCAAGGACTACTCCAAAGTAATTTCACAGCAGAGCAACTCGAAAAAGGGGAGTACTTTTCTCCCTACATAAATTCTGTGAAAATTGAATAGAATACATGTTTGAATTTATGTGTGGGAACAGATTTAAACGGATGCAAGAATGTGCAAATTAATAAGTAGTGAAGATGTCCGATCATCAAATTTAGGCAAGTGCGCATCAAGCTCAATTCAGATTTTTGAGGTCGTGACGTGTTGAGGTCGTAACTTAGTCAAGATCAAGGAAGAACAAGGGCACAGGTTGTGACCAGTGCTATGTCGCCACGAAATTGAGGTCACTAATGCAGACATTTGGGTCGCGACAAGAATAATCCTTCAAAAGAGTGGGGCGGGTCAAGATAACTCAACTAAGTCATAAAATTACCCGGCGGGGTTCGCAGCTCATTTACACCTTGTCCTCACACAAGTACTTATGTCGCGACAAACAAGAGGCCGACATGTTTCTAAAAGTGGTATGCTAGCTGGGCAATTTTTAATTTTGCCTTAAATTTAATGACAAAGACACACCGCAAACAAATTTAAGCCCGCGACTAGCTAAATAAATGAAGTAATAAAGAGCCCACACAATAATTGAATTGCAATCATGAGAAACTCTCCTCCACTATCATCTCCTTCTTTAAAGCAACATAACCATTCATCTTCGATGATTCTCGGGTTCTCACTCTTGCAAACCCTAAACCGAACTTCTTAAAACCCTTCCGATTTCTTAATGGCCGAATCCTTCAACCTCATCCCAACTGAGCGAAATCACGGAGGAGTATACTCGTGACCGGCAAGTTCATCCGAACTTGGAAGGAGAACAGGGTCGAATAACCGGGAGTTCAAATCCAATATGTGCCAAATGTAGAAGAAAAGGGAAAAGAAAAGCAAAGAAGAAAGTAGAAAAAGCATTTTAGTCTGCTCAGGCAGCTTTCCGTCTCAAAGCACTATGCCGGGGCGGGGTTCCTGTAGGGAGAAAGAGGCTTCAACCAACTCATCTCTCCTTTCAAGGAATTAATAGAGCAAAGAGGGTGGGGGGAATTCTGCAAACATAAAAAATCTGGATATGCGCTAGCCGGGCTCCAAGAATTTTAATTCCATGTCCAAGTTAATAAGAGAACTGCTATGTCGAGGAAATGGGTACTGCGATGCACTGGCTAATGAAATACGAATCAAGGGCGTAAAAGGATCAAAATTAAGAAGTTGATGAACAACCCTAACCGTGAGAAGATTGCGAGAAAATTGACATACGATAAAGGGCAGTGGAAAAAAGGAAAAGGAGAGCAAAAGACCCTGAGCAGGGGAGATTTGACAGAAGAGGCAAAAGTGTGGTTCTACTTCCTGGCCTCTGTTATGGTCCCTACCAAGCATGTCTGCACAATAAGAGAACAATAATCCTTCTATGCTATAACAAGTACAAGATTGATGCTGGAACAGTTATTGAAAATTCTATAATGAGGTACCATGAAGGGAATAAAGAGGTTTGATCCCTCATCCAGCGACTATCACGAGGTTATGCTTTAGGGTCAGGAAAGAACAGAGGAAGAAGAAGTGGGCTGTTTGCCCTTGTAATGTCACCACTCACTCCGACAGAGTGCGAGCAAAGGCCTAGAATCCAAAGAAAAAAAAGGGGTATAATAGAAGCAGATTCGAGAGAAGAAGATGATAATACAAGGCAGGAAGAGGACACACTTCGGGCTGCGCATCAGAAGAAGAAGATCTCGTTTATCCGTAAGAGAACACCTTCATATTTGCCATGACAAGAGAACAAGGTTATGGAAGTCCTATAGATTTTTCTCTTAACCTAGCATGCCTCCTCCTTTAAGGAATCAAATTTCGTAGAACTCCGTGAAAGCTCTAGGGAGCCCAGAGAATAATCAAAATAATGTGGAGATGCAAGCGCCATTCAAAAGAGTATGGGAAGAAAGAGAAGAGCAATGAACTCCAGCAAAAGTTCAGAGAAGAGGTTTATGAAAAAGAATTGGGCTATAGCGACCAACAATGGGAAGAGGAGATGAACAAAGAGAAGAATTATATAGTTTAGATGTGAAAAGAAGAGATCAACAATGGAAGAAGAGATGAGCAGAAGGGAAGAGCAGATGAAAAAGATCCTGGAGCACCAAGAGGAAAAATTTAAGAAGGAAATGGAGGAAAGAGATCAAGATCTACTGAAGAAGTTAAAGCTAAGCCATGAATCATTCTACAACACCGCAGGATCGTGATTCTCAACTCCTAAAACTCTACAAAGGAAAAAGTGGATTCCAACCCGGCAGCCAAGAATTAAGACAGATCAAGATCGCCCATACATGTCACGTCGGGCAATTTTATGTTTCATGGCGACAGATTCGGCGAGCCATACCGGGTGGCGATGTTCTTCAAGAAAGGTTGCCTTGGGTACCTGGATTTGATCAATAACAATTCTTCCAAATTTTTAGAAGTCAAGGACCGAAATGAACTACAACGAACACACTGCACGACAAGATATCCACATGATCGATCTCAGCCCAAACTAACTTAAGAAACGATAAAAGGAGAATGACAAGAAGAAAGAGAATGGAAATGAAATTCCCCAAATTCCTCTCTCCTAGTTCAAGCATTTCGACCGGATCCTCCTAACATTTTTACTCCTCCCAAAAGGAAAAGATGATCCCTCCATTGATTTATCCTCTTCCTCTCTTCCTGATTGCTGTTCTGTTCCTTGCATCACATCTCAATAAATAAGAATCAGAAAAAGGAAATGTTTGCTTGCTTGCGCTAGGGATTGTATTGTTACATTGACTTTAGGAGAATAACATTAGGATTTAGTTCAAGAATGAAATAAAACATTTATAATCGAATCAGTTAGCTAGCTTTGACTAGAGATAAACTTGAACAAAAATTTTTAAGAATCGCAAGAAGAAAAGAAACTGAATTAGGAGTATTTACTGGCTGCTTTAAATTCGCTTAGTTGCAAATTTCTGGAAAATTTAGTTTACCGATGGAACAAAATACTTGGTTAAAACACAATGGGCAGATAATAGAATATACAAGTCTCTAAAGAAACACACATCGGTCAACAAAACTGGCAAAACTTTTGACAGAATTAGAAACATTTTCCGGGAATTTTATGATTTAGAGTCCATAGTCCTAGAACTCCGTTTGATTATTGATTGAGGCGAAATCTTAGGGTGAAAACAACCAACATGAAATGATAGAGGCCATCCTCGTAGCCTTGAGCTTTTTAAGCCTACCCTCAAAATATGCTTAAGATATTCTCTAGTTCCTGATTTGAGCCAAATAGTTTTATTTCTTCAATAAACAACAAATTGAAATCAAATTCTCTCTTGCAATAAACTCAGAGTAAACAACCCAAATTATCCAGCCAGTCTAAAAGTTAGTGATAAAGGAAGAAACAGTTCGGGGTAACATTATTTCCAATTTTTGACAAGATAAAGGAAGAAGAAAGGAACGTAAGCTAGTGAAATAAGGAATAAGTTTTGTCTTGTGGCCTATTTCCTGAAAACAATTAAGCTCGTAGGGTGTTTTAACACCTAGCACCCTAATGCCAACTGGGTATGGGAGTCATAGCCCAAAGTTCTCTAAGAGTAATAGAAAGTCGAAGAAGACAAACATTGCACTATTCCAAATCTTAGAGAAATAAAGCAAAGGAGTTAAAGAACAAAGGAATTCGTCAACTCATAAAATATATGGCTGAATTCAGAAAGAATCTAAAAAGAGGAACCCACTAAGATTGAGGAGAATCAGAGAGGAACAAAGAAGAAAAAGGTGAAAGTTGGAGGCAACAATGTAGAGAGAAGATGGAAACTGGGTAATTTACAACCTAAATTTTTCCATTATCTACCCAATCACTGGTCTAAACATTACAAGCCCGAAAGACATCAATGATTTTAGCTGCTGAATCTTACCTACATTAGTGGAGATCAATATGAAAAACAAGCATATGGGACTTTGATAAACAATCTAAGAAAACTCCCAGAAGATTAACTTAATTCAACATGAATATGAAAAGGATTGATGACCTGCACACACACATAGAACAAGACTTGTTAAATAAACTGTTTAAATACATTAGTTTATCAAGAAATTTCAGAATAAAAGCACACTTATGTTTGTTCTTGCATCAAAACTGAAATTTGAAATAATAGTGACATGGTCTTTTTAATTCCGCATTAGGCGGAAATGAGAAAGATCACATGGAATAAATCAGAAAAATGTCCTTAAAAATTTTCTAAGCTTATTTGTTTGAGGACAAACACTTTCTTTTCTTCTTTTCGTCGCATGCCAAAATTTTTAAGTTTGAGTGAATGATGATGTCTGAAAATCATTACATTTTAATCCATTTTCAGCTTTATATGAGTAATAATGATGAATTGTCTCAGAGAAACGACAATTTTACTCAAATTCAATTGGCGTGAAATACGATATGGAAGGATAAAGGTTAATAAGTAAGTTGGATGGATATAGGAAGGGTAGAGAAAATCAAATTTTAGCAAAATCATAAGAAATCAAATTACAGCGAGAATTGAAGTCAAATCGAATTTAAGTCGCGACAGATGGCTTCAAAGAATTCCAAGTCGACATCAACAAATTTGGCTTTGAAGAAGAAATCAAGAGTGAACAAGTGAAGTCAGAATCCAAGAAGGTCAGAGACAAAATATGACTTTGGTGGAGATTAAAAGAAGCGCCAAACGAAGAGGTGTTCATGTCGCGACATCACGCGATGCCGCACACCAAAAGGAGAGCAAATGATAAATGCGAATACCACCACGAGGTCGCGACAAGGAGCTGTCTTCAGCCATACAGCAAGCCTTCTCAAGTAAAAAGCAGTCGCAACTAATTTTGAAAAGGATTTGATTGCCATACCTTGACAAGAATGAAGAACACCAAGCCTCGCAAATAAACTCCAAATCGCATTTACCAAGAATTAATGAAGAAGGATGATGTCGCGACACCACTTCGAGGTCGCGATGCATCTGAAAGCTTAAAGAAGAGACATGGAGGTCGTGACATCAATAGAAGTCGCGACAAAAGATTTTCAAAGAGATCAACATAGAGGTCGCGAAGGAAGGGATATTAAGATCAACATCGAATCGCAGATGTCACGACGCCCTTTCGCGGGTCGCGACATCACCGCAAGGTATCATGGTAGCGACATCATCCGCTAGTCGCAACATCACCGTAAACGAGGTCGCGACACATTTAGTCAAGCCGCGAAGACGATCCAAGAGATGCTGAAGACAAGTCACGACAAAATAAAAGCTTCCGCGACCTCAAAAGAGCTCACAATGCAGAAAGGTGAAGTCCCGATGTATGATTGAAGTCGCGACATCAAAACAGCTCATAAGCAGAACAGTGAAGTCACGACGTGAAAGAGAGGTCGCGACATCAAGTCAATATCACGACACACAAATGAAGTCGCGGCATGAACAAACAAATGGGCTTAAGTATTTTGAAACCTACAGTTGCATCAAGTTAGGGCCCAACCTTAACCTTATAAATGAGCAATTGCCATGTATGAAAGAGCTCGCGGCCCGTAACGAGAAGTCCGTAGCCAAGGGTCTTGTATTTTAATTTTCTGTTTCTATTTCTTTGTTTTGCTGCTATTTTAGATTAAATTAGAGTAGATTGTTATTTCATTTGAATTTCTGGATTTGGATGTTAGTTATTGAAGTTGAAGCTGAATGCAGAATGCTATTTTCTTCACCACGTCTCTCGGTTCGCTTGAAGTCCAAACAAATTTTGGAATTCGAACTTCCAGCCTTCGGATATACGCAGAATTCTTTGATCAGAGAGCTACCGTTAGTGTAATGAAGCAATTTAGAAACCCGCTCGTTGAATTTATCATGTTAGAATTGGTCTTCCATAGAAATTAATCGAGTCTATTGGAACTTCAAATTAACTGGCTTATTATTTTGTTTATTTTTTAATGATCCCTAAACAACAATGTCCTATAATTGTAATAGGATTGTTTCATTTTCTGATTTAGCCCTCTGAGTGACACAGAAGGCATTCCCGAGAGTATCGAACAATTTCTCAAGGGTATACAAACCTACATTGGGATCAATGGGCTTTGTGAATTATAATCTATAAATCTTCTTCTCACTGAAACTCAGGAATGAGTTGAATGACTTATCAATTAAAATAAAGCAGAAGAGCTCATTTCGATTCAACAAAGAAGTTCTAATCCCGTGTTAGCAAGTGATTCCAATCAAGGGCAGAATGAATTGTCTCCACTTGAGATGAGAAACCAAGATATTGTAAACCCATGCTTAGCCTATGTCTTAGGAGCTAAGGTTTACACCCAGAATGGGAATGAAGTATTGAAAGAAAATACCTGCATCAAGGCAACCTAGATTAAAAGTAGTTATCTAATCCTCTCGTCTCTTCCAAAGAAACAGGAAGATTAGATGATGAAATGTGTCAGTATGAGAACCACATGGCATTGTTTCATCTTCCTTGGACGGATTCTAACTGCGTCCATGACGCAAATTTACGTAGTTATTCCAAAGGAAATTGATGTTTCACAATAGTTGTATTTTCAATGCTCCCTTTAAAAGCAACCGAATTCAAATTAGTTCTTTAATTTTTATTTTTTTTATATTTTAGTTTACATCATTTCATTTTGTTCTTAGTTTACATCTATTCTTGATTTATTTTAAAGGTTGCTAGGAATATATCGATTGCAACCTATAGTCCAAACAGCATGTAGCCTGGTGCAAATGTGGTAGTTGATCGAGAATTCTCTGATCTCCGTGGATCGGAGACCGACTTAAATCCACTTTATTACTTGTCTCACCTGCATTAATCTGCGTAATCATGGATCAAAACCAGAAAGAAATTTATCTACTCTTAAGGAAACCGTTTTAATCAATATAATTGCAAAAGAAATATAACGAACAAGTTTTTTGCGCCGTTGCCGTGGATTAGACAATAGTCCTTGTAATAGCGGTTACAATTCAGATACATCATTTGACCACGAACAAGTTTTTTGGCGCTCGTTGTTAGATTAGACAATAGTCCTTTGGTAATATTGTCATAAATTTGTATACATCATTTTATCCACAAACAAATTCTCCTAACCCGAGATAAGTGTGAATCGCAACTACATTTTCATTTTTCTTGCCTTGATCTCTAATGTCAAATTTTATGCAATAGGAACCCAACGAATTAATCTTGGTTTAGCCACACCTGACATGAGGTATCTTAATTGCTACTCCATAAATAAAGTCACCTTGGAGGCTGTATGATATACGGTTTGAACTTGTCAGCGTGAGTATAATATCGCTTAACATTTCTTTTCTGTGGTCATGTAGTGTTCCTGAGCATCATTAAGAGTTTTACTTATGTAGTAAATTGGCTTGAACATTTTCTCTCTTCTTTGCCCTAATATACCCCCTACTGCAAAGTCACTTGCATCCCACATTATCTCAAATGGTTCGTTCTAAGTAAGCGCAACTACAATAGGTGCTTCACCCATTTGTTCTTTATTTCTTCCGTGCCGTCATGTGGTTTCCATCAAAACTCGAAGATCGATCTTTTCTAGCAACTTACACAATGACTTAGCAATCTTGAGAAGTCTTGATAAATCTACCATAAAACTAGCACGACCTAAGAAGCTACGAATGCCTCACACCTGTAGTCAAAGGGGTATGGCTTTAATTGTGACATTATCTTATCACTTCCATCCCTTTAGATGAAATAAAATGTCCTATACATAAAACCTTGTTATACCCATGAAATGACATTTCTCCTAGTTCAACACTATATTTTCTCCCTAAGACTTCTCGCAGAACTATTATTCTTACATATAAAAACATCATCCATGAAAACTTCCATGATGTTTTCATCATATCTCGAAAAAATAACAAATGCCATACATCTTTGAAAGGTTATCGGAGCACATTGAACCCGAAAGACATTCTCTTGAAGGCGAATGTTCCATATGGACAAGTGAAGGTCATCTTTTCTTGGTCTTTTGGGTCTACCGTAATATGACTATACCCCAAATAACCATCTAGGAAGCAATAATGTGAATGGTCGACAAGTCTATCCAACATTTGATCTAGGAAGGGTAATGGATAGTGGTTCTTCCTTGTTGTCGTGTTGAGTTTTCAATAATCAATGCATATTCTCCAACTCGTGACTGTTCGAGTGGATAACAACTCATTTTTTTCATTCTGAATCACGGTCATTCCCCCTCTCTTGGGTACCACTTTTACGGGACTCACCCAAGGGCTATCGGAAATAGCATAAATAAACCAAACCTGAGGCCACTTTAATACTTCCTTTTTCACCACTTCCTTCATCAGGTTGAGCCGCCCCTTGCCTGATATAGATGTGCGTGTCCTCTTCCATTAAAATCTTATGCATACGTATCAGACTCTATTCCTTAAAATATTCTATGTTCCAAGAAAATGCTCGGTTCATTTTCAAACATCATTCAAGAATTTGACATCCATTGCCTCATCTAACCGGGAGAAGATAATTACCAGTTTTGTCTCATTACTTCCTAAGAAGGCATATTTCAAACCCTTTGGAAATTCTTTTAAAATCAAACCATCTGGAGTCTTCTTCTCTTCTTGGACAACAAAATTTTCTTCAGTCATTTCAAATGCCTATAAAACCCGAGAAAATTCTAATTTACTGAAAAGGGTCAAATGGTAATTTCGGTCAGAAATCCGAAATTTTTCTAGATCTCGGTTGACGAAACGGACTTCACCGTTGGAATTGTCTCACGAAATCTAGCTACCATGCCGAATTTAG
This sequence comes from Tetrastigma voinierianum, assembly GCA_016808115.1. Classification (NCBI taxonomy): domain Eukaryota; kingdom Viridiplantae; phylum Streptophyta; class Magnoliopsida; order Vitales; family Vitaceae; genus Tetrastigma; species Tetrastigma voinierianum. Next base: position 209,878 of record JAEQBH010003830.1, on the reverse strand, counting down.
TCGAATTCCGAGATAGTCGAAATTTCACGTTTTTCGAGGCAACAGGGGTAGCACGGGACACTTGGCATGAGGTGAGTGGCTCACTGTGTGCCACGTGTCGAGTGCAGAATTAGTCAAACAGGGAGAGCCAAGTGAGGCCCATGTGGACATGTGGCATCTTCTAAGTGGATGGAAACCACTATTGTGGATAGGGTGTAATCCAAGTCAACCAATGGAAGGTTGACATGTGGCAAGTGAGAGGACAAAAAAGGGAATAAATGAAAAGAGAAAAGAACATATTCTCTTCTCTTTTTGGGCTGGAATCCGGCAATGGAGGGGAGAAACAGATTTTAGAGAGAGTGTCCAACTTCTCTCTAGAATTCCCAGTGTTTAGACCGTCGGTTCCCAACGAGCCAAGAGGAAAAGTTGCTCTACGCTACAAGTGCTACGCATGGACATCGGTTTTGTGGAGTTTCGACAAATTCGGAAGGTAGGGGTCTTCTCCTACTTGATTTAATTCTCATTTAAGAAACCTGTTACGGTTGGATTTGTTTGAGGTTTGGGGCCGAAATGGTCAGGAGTTTTTGGTCCCTCTAGAGGGACCGGTTGATGGAAATTGGTATTTTAGACAACCCAGTCTGCTTTGAGGTCAGCCTTTGGGCGGTCCTATTTGTGTGTTGTGATGCTTTGACAGCATCTTACTATAGAATCACATATTTTTTGGTCACAGAGCCGATTTTGTGTTATTGCTTACGATGAATAACATGTTGTTGTGTGTTGATTTTTGTTAATATATGCATGATTGATATATTAACATGTGTTGTACGGAAATGGCATAATGCATTTCATATGCATCGAGGCACCCTAGAATAGTAGGTGTGAGTGCATGACAAATAAAATCGGAGGGTTGTCCAAAAAATGAATTCTTTTGGAGAATTATTAAAATAGAATTTTACTTCCAAAGTTGTTCAAAAATTTGTGTTGGGAATGGCCCAACAATTCACGCTTGAGAGGCCCAGGAATTGTTTCAAGAGTTACCTAACAAATCTGAATTTTTGAGGATTGTCCAAACGTATTTACTCAGAGGGTTGTTCCATAATTAAAACAAATATTTTTGTTTGGAACGGTTTTCTACATGGTATAAGCATGTGAGGAGTCAAGAGGACTCGAGACATAGATTAAAGTAAGTAGACATTCGAGCAAGAATCATGAATTCACTTGAATGTGTGTGTTGTTTTTTTGCATCAGAATACACGAGGCTTTAGAACTCCATGTAGAGATTATCATTATCGGGCATTGCTCACCCGTCGAGGGTACTATTTCGTACGTGGAGCTGCCCAGGAGACTAAGGTCTACTAGAGGCCGTGGAGAAGAAAGCTGGATATGTGGCTTTGATATATATTTAAAACATGTATTAAAATTCTTAATTTTGTTTAAGAGTGATGTAACAACTCTTGAAAACTATTATAATATAGTTGGGTATATTTTGTGAGTATGGATGTATGGGCCCGACGTGGCTATTTTTACTCGTATGTGGACCCGGTGTGGTCATTGTACAATATTAGGACAGGTTACCAGGAAATTGCACATGTTGTATTTTGGGTAGAGCTCCCAGACAGCAGACTCGCCCGATTACAACCTGAGTCCTAGAAAAGGACTTACGGATGTGGTGTCTGGCACCCGACATCCACAAATTTTCCGTAGGTCACCCGTGGTCAATCTGGGACCTCTGTGAATGGTGCGTCACAATTCCAGCACTGTTTTGATTAGTTCTAGAGTTGATGATAGATCTTCAATATTGAATTTTTCTATGGAAATTGATTTTGTTAAGCATTACTCAAGTGAAATTCTCTTCCCAAAATCATAAAGCATTTCTAAAAGTGTCTATTCTCATGCAACTCAAGGCTTTCACTAGCTCTAGGAAATTCATACCTTTATAAAGATTGAACTTCACTTGGTCATCGCTAATTCTCAGTGTTAACTCCCCATTTTTCATATCAATTAGTGCTTGACCAGTGGCAAGGAAGGGTCTTCCCAAAATTGTCGGAGCTACCTTGTCCTCTTCCATATCTAACACAAAGAAATTCACGAGAAAAATGAATTTGTTGACTTTAACCAAAACATCCTCAATAATTCCTTTCGGGGTAAGTCATAGATCTAAAGGCCATTTGAAGTGGTAGAGCTGTTGATTCTATTTCTCCCAAATTCAGCCTCTTTTCCACTAAGTATGGCACCAAATTGATGCTGGCACCCAGATCACATAATGCTTTGTTGAAGTTATGCTCCCCGATTACGCACAGTATGGTGAAACTGCTCGAATATTTAAGCTTTTGTGGGAGTTTCCGTTGGATGATTGTGTTGTAATTTTCAAACAAGTTTACTGTTCCAAATGCCTCTAGCTTCCTTTTATTGCTCATTATCTCCTTCATAAATTTCATGTAATTAGGCATTTGAGCAAGAGCATTGGAAAACAGAATATTTATCTCAAGTTTCTTGAACATGTTTAGATACTTGGAAAAATGAGCATCTCACTTGGTTTTTCTGAATTTATGAGGGAATGGTAAAGGAGGAGTGTATGAAGGAGGGTTTTCAGAAAAAATAATTCTTCTCAGGACCACTTCATCAAATTTTTGTTGTTCTCCTTGTTGCTCACTAGCTCAAATCATATTCTCTTCAATTTTAGATTTTTTTTTTTTTTTAGCATCTGGAATTTCCTACTGCACTTGGTCTTTACCTTTTTCAACATTTTAGGGCTCATTCAGCTCCTTCAAACTTCTTAAAATGACAGCCATACATTGCTTCGGATTGGTTTCAGTGTCACTTAGAAATAATTTTGGGGGTTGTTCTCTCACAGATTGAGCCAATTTACCCATTTGTGTTTCCATATCTTTGAGAGATGCTCCAAGATTGGCCTGTTTGTTTCCATGTTCTTCATGCAAGTTTCGATGCTCGATTCATTATTCTCTAGAATTTTCATGCATGTCCCCATGGTTGCTTGAATATTCTCTAACCCTTTGATGTGCATTCCAAAGGTGAGCTGATTGTTTCCCAACTGTGTGAGGTGTGATTGTTGCTCTTTCTCATTTCATTCATTGCCAATAACAACTCATTCACTCTAGTTTTCCTTTGGTTTGCTTGATAATTGGAACTCGAGGCTCCTTGATTTTGGAATCCCGGAGGTGCCCTAGTGGTGCTAAGCTGATGGGGCTCATGCGGAACTCATTCTTAGCCCGGTATGGTAATGAGTTGGCAAATTGTTGTTGGGGCAAAATGTGTAGCTCCTATTGTTCACATAATTGACGTCTTCAATCTAGAGTGGAGTGTTCGCCACTAGAGCATTCTGACTTTGCATGTAAGCAATCTCACCAAGAGTTGGCTCCTTTGGAGCTTGTTGATTCAATCTAGTCATCAACGCTTAAAATTTTGCCTCCAAATATGATATTCTATCAATTTCATGGATACCTCTCATGCCTCTCTACCATCAGCCTCTCAAAAGGAGGTTGGTAATTAGTTTCGCCATCAAACATCAAATTAGCTTCTCGTACATTTTCTATCGCTGATAGAGCTCAATAAGCCGCACGACTAAAGCCCTTGTTGAGTAATAGAGGCCATTGTAGAAAATCTGCACTTAAGTACTAAGCTTATACCCATGATGTGGGCATCTCCTCAACAACTCCTTAAATCGGTCCCATGCATCATACAACGTTTCTTACTCACCTTGTCGAAATTACGTGATTTTAGCTCTGAATTGTGAGGTCAATTGCGATGGAAAGAACTTGGTCAAGAATGTTTCAACGAGAGTCCCCTAAGTGTCAATCAAACTTGGCATCAAATTGTTAAACCAATTTCTAGCTTTATCCCTCAAAGAGAATGGAAAAAGCTTCAACTTGATTACGTTGTGATCCACTCCTTTCATCTTAATTATGCCACATAATTGAAGAAAAATCGACAAGTGTTCGTTGGGATCTTCAAAGGGCTACCCCCAAACTATTGTTGTTGGACCATGTTGATCAATGCAGGCTTTAACCCAAAATTATTTGCATCTATCGGATGATGGCAAATTCCTAAATAGTCTTCATTCATCATAGGATGCCAACAATCCCCAATTGTTGGTTCTCTAAGTCCAGGTATTTCATTATGGTCCGAATGACCTCACCGAACCTATCATCGTTATGATCCTCCACTTTCTTACCAATGACTTTCTTCTCGTTTTGAACAAAGTCCTTTCTATTTTAGGATCGAACGGTAGTAGTTTAGTGTTGGATTTTCTTGGCATGTAAAATTGTACCTGAAATTAAAAAATAACACTAGAACACAGAGTAAAGAAACTAAATACAAATGAAACTAAATTAAAACTACAATTGAAAATAAGAGCAATAAAATAACACTCCTGCAAAAAAAGATTTTTGCTTAAATTAGTGAATGTCTCTTTTGTTGGAATATTAATCCATTCCACTTAAACCACGCTTTTCCTCGACAGTGGCACCAAAAACTTATTCATTTATTTGATTTATATATAAATTTTGGCATAAAATAACCAACCAAGTAAGTGTACAGATCACAAGTAATATAGTGACTTTTAATTAAAAACCCAAAGTATTTAAAACCACAGGAAAATTGGTCATCTGGAGACTACACCCCAAATTTACTAAAGACATTTCACTATCCAAGCAATAAAATTGATTTTGATGATGATCAACTAGAATTTAAACTAAAAAAGAAACTAGTCTAAAGCTTGAAATAACAAATATGTGAAGTGAATTGGAAGAAACCCAATGATTAATGCTAGGGCTCTACTGCATCCATGGGTGGGTTTGTGACTTAAAAAAACGCAAGATACCGATTATCTGAAGACATCCCAGGCTTACTCCAAGGAATACGACAGGTTTACACTTTCGTGTCTGCCCTAGGGATTTACACTCTATTCCTATTCTATGTCTCTAGCCCTTCCAAGTCCGAAATGTAATATTGGTTCTAGGGCTTAATTAGTCCTTGGGAGTTCTATTGGCCCCCTTTCTGGCCCTCGCAATAGAACATCTTCATGTTATGTTTCAATCATCTCAATCTACTGACCTTACGATCTTCACATAAGATTGCATGTTGTCCATCTTAATAAAATCCACACAAGCATTAGGCATTCCTAGTTCCCTAGATTTCTTGGACAAGCTAATTAGGTTTTAACACCATAGATACTAAAGGTGGAAACTAATTCTAAGGGGATAGCTCCAACTATCACTTTAAACCTGAGCTCTAGGGTTTTAATTTCTATCCTCTAAATATATAACACTAGGAAAAAACATTGAAAATCAAATATTCACAAACATACAACCTCAACACAAATATGGATGCATACAAATCGAACAATAAAAACCCTAAGTCTACCACCAATTTCAACAACCAGCCCTAGGGGAGATATTAGCCACTCATAGTAGCCTCAAAACCCGATAATACCATATTTGCACCAAATAAGGTACTGAACGATTAAGAAACAAAATAAAGTTAAGGAATACAAAACAATTTGTAATCAATCCCGTCCAATAATCAGATCAACTGCTACAAGATGTCCCCCAACAGCTGAATCCTCCAACACAGCTCCACAAATGAGCTCAAAATCAAGTCAAAACTAAAAACCCTAGAAAATCTAAGTCTAGAGAGAAGAACCCTAAAATTGGTACTGTAGTCGCCTCCTCGAGTCTCCCATCTTTTACGTCGAAGACAAATGTAGTATATATACCCCTTGGGAAATGGGCCAATGATTGGGCTGAAAATAGGAATATTCATATTCTAGCCCCGACATTCTGTCTACCCAGTGAAGACACATGTCTCGGGTCACGATGGTGGTCCTTCGCCTAGGTGAAGGGAAGCTAGGCCTAGGCGAACCCCTATGCTAAGGCGAGGCCAAGTTCGCCAAGGCGAACTTGAGAGCTATCTTCATGAGCCTTCACACTGATCACTGGATTGCCTAGGTGAGCCATTTCTAGCCTAGGCGAACCTTTACGCCTAGGCGAGATCGGGGCTTACACCTAGGCAAACCCGAGAGATTCTCCTATAGGTCTCGGCCTCCTCTCTAGTTCCCGCTTCATTTCTAATTAGCTTTTCATTTTCTTGATTTTCATATTCTTCAAAAACATTGTAGGGGGATTAGTGTAATATGGTTGAATAAGGATGTGAATTAAGCATTTGAGTTATAAAAATACATGAAAAACACACTCAAAATGCATATATAATTCACATTGAACAAATATGTAGGCAATCAGGATATAATAAACCTAGTTGCCTAAAGGTAATTACACGTAATCTCTTTATCAACTTATTTTCTTTATGGCATTCATTTCTTTGGTTCTATAATAATTGATATATTGATATGGTTGTTTTTCATTGTGTAGAATCCCAAAAGGAATCAAACTGATAATGACATGAGGGAAGTTATGCAACCTATTTCATCCTACCCATCTCCATTACCATCTCAATCTGTTAGCAACGCATCTCCATTGCCATCACAATCTGAAACCAACCCATCTCCCTTGCCATCACAATCTAAAACCAACCTAACTTCATGGTGTCTTAGACCTTCCATTCCAACAAATTTGCAACCTAGACCACCAAGATTGAGCAAATTACAGTTAAGATCAACAAAAAAACATGGTGCACGTAGGCAGGGTTTGGTATCATGTTCAATGAAAAGGATAATTCAATACATACAATGTAAGTATGTTATTTTGATGAGAAATTGACATGTTTGGATGATTGTATTTTTTTCATTTTATGTTATATGTTAACAATGCAATGTGGGTCAACATCAATTGTGATACATGAGGGAAATATATCACAGACATCTTCATCAACATCCCATAGAAGAATAATGGGTAAAGGTGATGGTGGACCTGTTAACATGGCCCACATGCTACACATATCATTGAAAATTACATAGAGGGGCAGACCGTGTATAACAAGAAGACAACTTGTTGCATCAACCTAAGGGAAGACAAACTCAAAAGGACCTTCTTCAATTGAGAACATGACCTATGGATTCAAGCCAACTAGAAATATTTTTGACTTATTGGGCAGTTTTTTTGCTATACTTTTTGTGATTTGATACACTTGTCTTTTATCCTATTACTTGAACCTACATTATGGTCCGAGTCGTAAGACCATCCTGAGGCCATGATGTCACACATTGTGTTTAATAGCTTACACATGAGTGATATTTGAAATCTGTTTGAGATATTTTGGAGCGTGATGGATAAGGAGCGTTGATGATGATCCTATACTTGGGGGTTGTCCCTATTTTGATTGATAAATTATGAGACTTTTTTTTACACTGGGAAATGGCTACTTTGGAGGTCATTTTTATCATATATGCACATACTCGATACTAGGGCATACCAATCCTATTGTTGGCGGATTCTTCTGGGGCATAGCTCTCTTTTCTTTAGATGATGGATCTTGAGACATTCCTATATTGGAGTATAGTCACTTCTTAGAGCACACTTATCAAAGATGTAGTTGTTTTATTTGTTATTAGGGCATACCTACCTCATTGTTTTGGTTCATCGACATAGTGAGTGACCATTTGATGAAGGATTTTGATGCATTATGGATTTGATGTCACATGAAATTTAGTCTTTTCGACATACCTGGTCGATCTTGGATTCCTACCTATCCTCCATTCCATGGTTGGATATTTCCTTCTTGATAGCCTCATATTTATACCTATTTTACCAGACCCTATCCTTCATCTTCTTTGACCAACCAATTTCACCATGATTTATGATTTGCTTCTTTGATCAGGGAAGGATGCGGTTTAGTCATTGAGCTTTACAAACGAGCCTTCACCCTTATTGGTCTTTAGGTTCAATACCTTCCATGATGGCAGAGCCTAACATATTATTGACTCATTTGTGACGATGTACCCATTTTGGTAGTTAGCATATTGAGTGTTAGTTACTTTGATTTTTAATTTTTGGTCGTTCTTATCGTGTTAGCATGCCTTGATGCATGGTCCTATGTGGCAGCCTTGAGGTTAGATTTGCACTTTCACTTCATGATCGATGAGCATACTCTAGAGTATTGTTGATTTTGGACACGCCATCTTTCAGTTTAGTCACCATTGCATACTTGGGACATACACCCACCATTGATGTTGTCAGATTATTAGCAGGCTTCATTTCCATCACATTGAGTTATTGACCTTTTTTATTTTCATATTGGGGCATATCTCATCTGCATTACTTTACGCTTTTCCCTTTTATTTGGAGTCCAAAGTTTGATTTTACTTTTTCTTGAGACTTGAGCTGTTTCCGGATCAAAGTAAAAGGGAAAAGGTTGTATTGTCGGTATGTTTTTTAGTTTTGATCTCTTTACTTTATCATTTTGTTGCATTCATGTTTTAGATAAATCCTTGTGGTTTCACTCTTCGCTTCTTTTATTTTGAGACTAGATGAACTATTGTGCATGAAATCCTAGTTGTTTCGCTCTTTATTTGTGATCCCACATGATCTCGATTGTAGTAATTCTTGTTGTGTTTTGTTTGCAATCTGAGCGTAGTTGTGTTACTGTGTTTCTTCGGTGGTAATGCATGGAGATCTTATGATAAATAAACCAGTCCTAATAGAAAAATATGTCAGAGTTTTTTTTTTTTTTTTTTGACAAGTAGTAATATCAGCTGGAAAACTACAAGTTGCAGGGTTACTGGTCCGAAGGAGAACTCCTTGGAAAATCTTAAATATTGCTGGAGTAAAATCTCCATACTAAGTAGAAACAATGCCACATACGAAATGACTTATATAGGAATATTAATGTAAATGGAATTGTATAATATGGATTAGAATTGCATAATGATGAAGGTAAATTTATAAGGTAAGTAATGTCCATCAAATATTGTTCTTTCCATTTAAGTTTCTATGATCTATGACCATTCCAGCTTTACCTCTTTTGATTTCTATGTTTTTTTCTTACCATAAAGTTGGACTACTACATGGATGAAACACTTTCTTCTATTAATCCTTGATCTACTAATTCTTTGACTTGGATTTTGAAAGACTCTAAATACTAGTGAGATAATTAAGATGTATATGGGATAAAAGTAAAGAAATTTACTATGTTGCACATAAACAAGAACATGCTATAGACATATGAGATAACAAAGGAAAAACGAAGATCCACTTGATAAATAAAAAAAAGTGCAGTCAGAAGAATAAAAAAAAAAGAGTAAAATAATTGTTACTGTATCATTTCACACCAACTTCCAAGCTCCAACCTACCTCTAGTTCACTTGTTGTCTATTTATTTCCAAACCCCAAGTTTACCTTTATACATCTATTCTCAATTACCTCTTTTTGTTTATTTATTTTCGAACCTTTAAGTTTATTTTTCGAACCCGTAAGTCTTTGTATTTTTTTTTCTTTTTAAATGCAGACTTAATTCCTCAAAAATTATTTTACCAGATTCCTCTAAAATAATTTTAACAAGTTGTAAACTCAAAGCTTGAACCATTGACCATTTGCTTAGAATGTAACTCTCAAAACATTAGTCTACATCCCCTCTTACTTTCAAGTTTTACTAGTCTATAAATAATATTTCTGACCCCCTTTTATTTAAATTTAATTTTACTTTCTTCTATTTCAAAATTTTAAATTTATTTTCTTTATATTAAAAAATTCTTTAAAATTCAAAAATCTTTCCTTAAATTTCCCAAATCAAGTATCCTTTTTCAAATGTCCAAATTTCAAATCTCTTATTTTCCAAAGTGACAACCTTATTTTCCAAATCCCAAGTCAATTTTTTTTTTCATTTTTCAATTTTCAATTTTCAAAATTACCATTTTCAACCAGATTTCAAATTTTCAAAAGCATGATCTACTCTATAATTCCAATAAAATCAATCATACTTGAGTCAACTCTGTGTAAATAAATGGACTTTGGTGTGAGTCAACATCTCATGTATCTTAGTGATTCCACCTGCCGTAAGCCACATAACAAGGCCGTCTGATTGTGCTAAGCCTGCTGCTCACTGCCGGTGAATGAGTAGTTCGTTGATGGGGCCAACTGATCGCCGGCTGTACGATTTGTCATGGCCAGCCACGGCAAGACGGCGGCCTGACGGCTGGGGATGACGGCCAGACGCCAGTGAACGGGCCGACGGCCTGGGACACCCAAGCTCTACGGCCCCTGTTGCCTCGCGGCCCCAAGCCCCGCTGGGCCTGCCGTCCCACGGCCGGGCTCCCCGCGGGGCCTAAGGCCGGGCCCCGCCCCGCGGCCCCCGGCCCCGCCCTCTCCCTCCCCTCCCTTCCCCTCCTGCCCCTCGCGCCCCCTTCCCCTGCCCCTCCCTCCCTCCCCCCTCCCTCCTTCCCCTTCCTCAACGTACTGGCTACCCCCTCCCATCCCCTTTTTTTTTTTTTTTTTTTAAAGAAAAATTGATATATTCTAAAATAAAATATTATACAAATATGTAGAAAAATTAATTAGAAGAGGGGGTTTTAATATTTTAAAATTTTGATGTTTGCCTAATAATATGAAATATTTTTTCTACAAATTGTAAAGTAATTTTTAAAATAAAGAAAAGTCATTTTAAAATATTAATTTTGCTAATATAAATATTTTAAAATATAGTAATCAAAATAATAAGATGCCTATTTCTACAACAAAATATTTTCTTATAAAAGTGATATAAAAACTATTATTTTTGAAAGCTTAAAAACTATTATTATATTTATAATTAATTTGAGTAAATATTTGCATTTTCATCAAAACTCATTTCGTAATAAGAATGTTGCTTGGCAACAAAACGCAGCGTAGTGCATGCTGGTAGACATCCTGCGCTCGAGCGTTAGTGATGAATCTGCCATTTATAATAACATTGGGAGCACGCTTCAAATACCGATGTAAAGAAATCAAAGATTATAAAGATTTCTGCAAATAAAAGACGATCATATAAAATTATTTCACGACGCTGTTGTGCACATATTTTAAATTTGATTGTAAAAGATGGATTAAAACAAGTTGATAGCACATTGTAAAATTAGAGACATTGCATATAATATTAATTGTTCCTAAGCAAAACATGAATTATTTTTTTATTGTTGCAAATTGTAAATATGAAAAGAAAAAATATAAGTTTAGACATACCAATAGATGGAATTCTACTTATGTTTTTGGCAAAATATTACAAAATATAAGTAGTGACAATTATACGAATGTAATTATATAATAATTATATCGATGTGATGTCGGATGTATTAAATGGATTACGATCAGATTATCATGGACTCCTTCTACGAGATGTTTTTGAAATTTTGATACTTCAACAAATATTTTTCAGAGGTGTGTATTATTCAACTCACGTCTGGTCATTATTGCATGATCATGTTCGAGAAGTCGAATCCAGCGGCCGATACGTAACTTAAAAATATCGCTATACGAATTCGATCCAAGATATTTCCATCACCGTAAAAATAACGATTAAAAATATTTTAATGGAAATGTATATTGTATTTTTATTTTCTTATGTAGTTGAAAAGTATTAAACGACGACAAATAAGGCAGCCACAACCTCTACGATGTACTTATTTTGTAGTTATGTAAATTTTTTCATACATTTCTAAATATAATTATATTCTGAATAATAAAATTTAAAACGATGTATTTTTTATTTTGAATTTGCTTTTAGTTCTTTACTTTTTGGTTTTTAACCTTGAATAAAATTTAAATAAAAACCCATACTGTGCCAAGCTTAGGCATTCTTTGCGCCAAGGACGGGCTTCCTGCGAGCCTGATGGGGACGGCTTCCTGGGTGGGCCTGGAGCAGATGGCCACAGGCCTCATGGCCCTGCCAAGCCTAACCAAGCCAGCGCTGAGGCCGCTTTCGCGGCCCTGACGAAGCTTTGGGCGGCCCTCCGGACGGCTTTTGGGCGGGCTTTCAAGGTCGTGCCACGATCGCGGCCTAACGGCCGAGCCGGCCCGAATGCTCACTACTCTCGCCCCGCCTTTGGTCTGCCCTGGCCTAAGCCATTCTCTGGGCCAAGCCTGGGCAGCCAGCCCATCGGGCACGGCCGCCTAAAGCGCGGGCCTCGGGCTTCGGGCTTTTTGGAGATGCCTACATGTATCCTTCACTAAATAATTTGGCACCTATTTTATAATTTAATCATTAATGTTTCTATATGTGTTATTGGGCTAACCTGTTTTCTATTGATAGTGCTCATAATCCGCTACCAAAGTACATATATCTCTTCTTTGACTTTTTTATTTATTATATGTTTGATGTGCTCTTATAGTATCTGTAACACCCCGTCCCGAGAGAGTGTACAGTACATGATACTGTAGGGGTGTATAAGAGTACCAAGTGTCACATTGTAGTATTTTGGAGACTAAAGTAGGAGATGATAAATTATGGAAACCGGGATTTTTGTATGAGGATAAGGGTAAAATTGTCATTAGCAAAAAGGATATGAAAATCATTAAGTGTAGAGTTGGGCCATAGTAGGAATTTCAAAAGTTGCTATTGCAATATTTAAATGTTTGAGGACTAAATTGCAATTAGTGAAAAGTTGAAAATATAAAATGGGAAAAAACAAAACCAAAAATTCATTCGTCTCCAAAGCTGGTCACCGACAGGAGAAAAGAAGAGAGCCAAGAGGAGGAATAGAAGAGGAAGAAGGAGAAGGAGAAGAAATCCAAGATCATGTACGTCATTGCCTTAATCCGTCAGACGGATTCCTAGACTTTGTAATGGAGATTGATACCCTTTGGTCTAGTTTTGTGCAAAGCTCATGAACCTTTGGATTGTCAAGCAGGAGAGTAAACCCCAATCGAGAAAACAACATTAACTATCAAATTACGCGGGTTTAAAAACTGTGGACCTATGTTGAGTTCTTGATTTTTCACCTAGGTTTTGATATTTGAGGTTCCATAGCACCAATTCAAGTGTTATGGAAATTGCTTTTGCATGATTTCCACATGTTTCTCGAGTACAAGGTGAATTATGTGTTTCGTATTTGAGACCCCAGTGATCCAGCGTAAAATAGCAAAACTGGGCAATTCTCAAGAAGGTACCGGGCACATATGGCAGGTCACCTCAAGACATCCCAACGTAAGGCAAAGTGTACCTAAGACGTTCAGGTGTACCTAAGATACACCCTAACACGCAAAGTGTACCTAGCATGTGTCTGGGGTGTACCGGCACATTACGTGCCCCAAATGCCCAGAATGCTATGTTCTTGTATAATTTAGCCCAAATCCGTGCACCGATAGTTTAGGAACCTTATTAAATGATTAAGATAGGTTCAAATAAGATTGGGACACGACGAAAACGTAGCGTACCTCGCCGCCTCGGCGATATTCGTTGAGCGTGATTAAGCCTAGGAAGTATGTCAAGTTATGCGATTGTGTCGGCGATTAATATATCGTCGTATTCGGTTGAGATGTAGGTTAAAAGCAAAGGCGGAAAAGGTGGACCGTGCTCGCTAAGGCAAAGAGTGAGGTTCAAAACTGAGCCAAATACTAGTGTATTATTATTATTATTATAAACTGTTTACACTGGTATTTCATGGTTTTGAATGCAAACCATTTTCAAGAAGCAAGCAATGAGTTAAAAAGTAAGCAAATGGTTTTGAATAATTAAACCATTTTTCAAGCCAGCAAGCAAATAAGCAAATGGTTTTGAATAATTAAACCATTTTTTAAGCAAGCAAGCAAAGAATAATTGCGAAAACAAGGCCTTCCCTAGTTTTAAGTAAGCAAACCGGTCAGAGGTATTCCGTACGTGCACGGTGGTGTTAGGATCTCATACATGCATTGTAGTATTGCCTGGTCGGCAAACTTAGGACATACATCATGCATTTAAAGGAGACCGTGGCACTTATAGGAGTATATAAGGTTATGAGCTCTAACTAAGTATGGTGATGGCAACACGAGGTCAATTCCACCATATTCACCGGAAAAAGGTGATGTGGACAAAGGTCCTTCCATGTGCACGGTTACATGTGTTCCCGGTTCACTAGGGTACAAGAAGCAAAATAGCCTCCAAAGGGTTGATGTTTTACAAGCATGAGATACGCTTTGAAAATCAACTATTGGTTCCTACGCCTGTGCTTCCGGAGAGTTTTAAAGCAAATGGTTGAGCCCAGGCTCCCGTTTAGATTTCAAAACGATCGGTTGAGCCAAGCTCCCGTGGGATTTTAAAGCAAACGGTTGAGCCCAGGCTCCCGTTTTATTTTCAAAGCATGCGGTTGAGCCAAGCCCTGCTTTTATGAAAAAGTTTTAGATAAACTTTAAAGCAGTGGCTCAGGAAAGGTTTTAAGAAACTTTTCAAGCAAGATAAAGCAAGCAAGCAAGAAAATTATGGCAGTTTTATAAACTTCTAAGCAAGCAAAGCAATAAGAGTTTTATGTTTCTTCAAAGAAAAGCAAATAAAGTATAGCTGGGCAGTGAAAGTTTTATAAACTTTTAAAAAGCAAGTACAAAAGCAAGGTAAGTAAAGAAAAAGTTTTAGAAACTTTAAAGCAAGCAAAGCAAAGTAAAGCTCCTGAAAATATTAGTAAGAGAGTTTTACATTTTGAGATGTTTTCCTGAAAAGGTAAAAACCTTTTATAAAGATACACTCATCGAGCCTGCTTAGCCCATTATTTTCTATTTTAAAAACTATTTTCCAGGTACATGTACGCAAGACGCTGGAGCACAATAGGATTTGTCCCGACATCAGTATAAGTGATGCTGTATTAATTATATTTTGTAAGAACATACTTGAATATGTATATTGGAACATACGTATGTACATAGTATAGTTAACATGGCATCGCTGCTTATGTTTGCCGTCATATTCGATATAAAGGTAAATTTGGATGTATACAGGATTCGAATTTATACTTAGGTGCAACTCGCCATGCCGCCTGAAGTTTTTCCGCCGCTAAGATTTTACCAAATCCTAAGTTATAAATAGCAGTACTTATAGAGTTTAAAAGCAATTATTTTTCGCTTCTCTCCACAGAGTTTCTAGTCAAGTAGAGGTAACGGCTAGGGATTTCGGTGGAGGCTGTACAATCACGCCGGAAGGGGGGTGGTCGCATCATTGTTGTTTCTTTTTAGTATCCATTGCTTGATTAGTCAATCTCTGAATTAGCCTTAACTTGATTATTAGAGACCCAATTCGTAGGGACTAAGAGGGATGCTATGGCTTTCCACTGTACTTTTTCGATAGGTAACCTGACCCCTGAAGTTAGACTCTGTTTTCATGAACTAATGAATAAACATACATAAACATTTATATTAATAAAAATCTAAAATAAATATTCATATGATTATAAAAAATATTTACAAAAAGATTTGAATTAATTAATAAACATATGTAAAATTTTGTATTAATAAAAATTCAAAATAATTTTTTATAAAATAATTTTTTTATGATTACAGGAAATTATTTAAAAATATTTAAAAAAATATTTGAATTATTTGAATTTTTAAAAGTATATCATATTATTTGATTTTAATTGCACAAATAGATGTTTTAAGGAAAAACAAATAGATGTTTAAGGATAAACAAATAGGTATTTGAGGAATATCCAAAATATTTTATATTGTTAATAAAAAAAAAAAACCGCCCACATGCTTCTCAAAAGTTTTTTTTTAAAAAAAAAAGTGCTTCTCAAAAAAACACGCAAAGTGTTTTTTGTAACTTTAAAAAGCGCTTTTGAAATTATTACCCAATGCCATATTTTGTCCTAAAAATACTTAAATGTATTTTAGGCCTAGAAACACTTTTAAGAAGCACTGTCAAATTGGCCCTAAGCTTTATTACTTAAAAAAAAAAAAGATACTAAGTTTTGTTTAATTTTGGTTTTATTTGTCTAGTAGAAAAATATGATTATGTATAAAGGAGAAATAATAAATTAAATAAATAATATTTCTATAATTTTTTTTAATTAGATTACCATTTGAGATTTAATTTATTTTTAAAAATTATTAAACTCATTAGTGTCAATACATTGGGTTTGATTTTGACCTTATTTATTTAATTAAAAAGAGGAAATTTTATATATGGCTTTACGCATAAGGGAAAAATAATAGTGATTTTAGACCTAATTTTGTTCATAAATTATAAGTATAGATCATTTCATGAGTTTCAAATTGTTTTAAAAAAATATTAAATTCTTCATAAAATTCAATGTATTAAGTTTTATTTGAGTTATAATATATATATACACACACACACACACACACACACACACACACACACACTTCCACTAGAAATTTATAAAAAAAAAAGCTCTAAATTTAGGGATACTTAGTTAAAAGGACAAAATATTATGGAATTTGCAAAACTAACTCTCCTCTTAAAACTTTTGGAAATATATATATATATATATATATATATATATATATATATATATGTGTGTGTGTGTGTGTGTGTGTGTGTGTGTGTGTATACACACTTCCACTAGAAATTCTATATAAAAAAAAAGCTCTAAATTTAGGGATATTTGGTTAAAAGGGACAAAATATTATGGAATTTGCAAAACTAATCCCTTCTCTTAAAACTTTGGAAATATGACCTTATTTGGACATTTTTACCCTTTTTTTTTTTAATAATTTACACCCTTTTTTCCCTCCCATTCTTCTTCTCTCTCTATTACCCGAAAAATCTTGTTCCACGAAAAGCCTATAGCTAAACGATTTCTTTCTCTTCCTTCCATTTGTTGTTACCCAAAAAGCCCTATCAACAAAAGGATTCTTGTTTGGTGATGAAATTTGGTACTCAACCCTTGTTTGGCGTCGTTCCTCCCCCGGGCTGTGCCTCCTCTTATCATCAGACTTCTGCATCTTCCTCTTCTCGTAAATGTCCTTACTTTTGCCATAGTTTTCATGTTTTCTCGAGAAAGTGATAGAAAATGCCCTAGTTTCACCCTAGTGTCCTCACTTTTTAATCCAGGATTTCTTGTTGCTTCCCTTGTAGTTTCCTTTGTCATATAAAGGTAAAAAACTGATCTATAATTTTTTGTTTTTAGTCTTGGATTGGATTTCATTGTTTGGGACATGAAAACACTAAAGCTACAATTTCTTCAAATTTTCGGACCTGAAAATAGTTAAGCAAGAACCATTAACAACCTTGCTTAAGCCGATCAATATCAAAATACGAATCTTTTATTAGGGCATATTTCATCATCTTTTGATTAACCTAAAATGTAAAACAAAGTACATAATGAAGATTCGAGGAAATAATAGCAATCGAAGACCCTTGTACATACGAAGCTACTCATATCTCGCCGTTTTCGATATTTTTAGCACCTGCAGTATAATCCGCAGTGTTGAATGTCTCTTCCAAGCAATGAATGGAGAGTGATATTGTGGCAATTATGCATGTTTTTGTTTTCCCTCAATAACCTAGGCAATTTGTTATCCTTGATATTTCAGGCAATCTTTTTAATTACCTCACCTCAATTTCTAAGTTTAAGATCAAATCTCAAATGCCAAAAAATATTTACTAAACTAATTATATAGTTCATACCAATATGGAACATGACCAAGGTGCTCAACTAGTGCATTAATAACATGCCTAAGAGTAAGCAAGCTTTTATTTATCTATCCTAAAATCATTGAATTTTTGTAGTCAAACTTTTATGTGAAGATAAATGAACTTTCTATTGACCAACACACATCTATGAATTTTGTAAGCAAGCTATGAGTTTCTTAGTTTTGTCATCTATGAATTTTGTACATTCCTCTTGTGCCAAAAGATATGTTATCTCCTCATTGTCCAGCTCTAAAAATGTAACTTTCATGCTATATTCAGCATTTTGAGATTCCAGTGAATCAAAGATTTGCCAAATAGCTCTTGGTATAACACCTACATCATTTGGAAAGTGATTATAGTACTGTTAACAACTTCAGAGTTTTTGTTTACTGGAAGAAGAGGGTGTTTATTTAGGTTTCCTAGGCGTTATTCCTGCAATAAGAAAGGGGTTTTGGTCCATGAATGAGTTATGATGTTGGGAAATAGTGAAGCAAGGAAAAAAAAACCCCAGAATTAAGATATTTTAGAATATTCTATTTATGGTTTCCTTTTGTTTGTTTTTTTTTACCATTTTGTGTGTTAGAGGAAACGAGGCTTTCTTTTATATTAAGGCTACCATAATAACTTGGCTTAGTTAGTTGAGTAATTAGAATTTCAATAAGAATGAAGGACATAACTGCAAATTTCCTTTTCTTTGGAAAAAATTTCCTTTTAGTTTTATTGGAAATCAAACATGGGGCAATTGGGCATTTAGGTTCAAGCAGACCATTTAATTGCTGGTAACACAAACAAAGAGAAAAAGTAAATGGACTTGTTGCATCTGAAAACTGTAAAGGATATCTAGACTTTAAAGACCATGTTCTACTTGTAGCTTGATCCAATTGATTAAAACATAATCATAATCGAATGGCTAGCTGAGAATAAAAAATTGTGACAATATTACATGAGAAAAGTGGCCTCATATTTCTAGTCTCTTAAATTTTCCCAACGTCAGTGATTTTCCAAAGGTCTTTTGACTGAAATAATTGTACAGAGGAGGGGGTCCATTAAATTCTGAGACAAGAAGAAAACACAATTCCATACTTTCTATAGAACAATACAAAATGTAGATTGTAGAATGTAGCAAATACACTTGCAAAAATTCTTTGGAGATAAATTTGTTATTGAACATGAGTTGATTGTAAGTTAATGTAGATTTTGACATAAGTGAATTTCTCCTCAAGATGAATAAAATTCTTGACATCCGGAAACAATTTCATATTATTAACCTAAGAATACGTTTATCTGCTTGATATGTATGCATTGGATCGATATGTATAACTACTTTAGATATGTATGTATTAGATTGATATGTATAACAATTTCATATATGTATGCATTGGATCGACCATGATGATGTATTGAACTACGTGAAGGTCCCCTTCTTCCCATGTTGTTAACTCATTTGTCATGGATAATGCTTTTAAGGTTTGCAAACCACTTTTGAAGTAAATTTGTTAACTCTTCAACTAGCCATAAAATAGAAAGATCCCTTGCATCCTTTAATACAGAATTAAGAATTTCAGCATCCCCTTGGTCATAAGATTGTACCTATTTCTGGAAAAGTGTGAACGTGTCCATCAGTCAACATCTGCATCCACTAGTTATGTTAAGGTTCTTGGAGAAACTCCGCCAGACCTGTCCAAATATAACGTTAAATCTCTGTTGGAACGGTACATAAGCGGCATCATTAAATAATTTATATTCCACACTCTAAACCTCGCTAAGGCCTTGCTTCAAGTGATATGTGCACACACCATTGCTTGCATAAGGAAACACTTTTCATACAGCCTTTTCAATGCTACTATGACGGTCTAAAACCATCACAAGATCATCAACGTGACCAATTGCTTCATGCAATTTTCTTAGGAACCATTCCTAGGCATCATTCTCTGAATCACCAATTCCAAAGCATAAAACGGCTATATCTTATTATTGCCATCCTTGCATGCAACAACAAATAAGGTTCCTAAATACTTTGCTTTAAAAAATGTACTATCAATTGTTATGATGGGTCTTATTGATGTATGAAATCTAGAAATACATGCACCAAGAGCCATAAAAAAATACTTAAATCGATTGTCATGGTCAATAACTATATCAATAATGGCACCATGATTTTTCTGCTCCAACACATAACAATAAGATGATAAAGAACTATAAGACTCCTCTGGTGCACCTCTACGAACTTTCTAAAGAAATTTCTAAATTTCCGCGCCTTATCATAGCTATCCCCAGTTAAATTTATTTTTAATATTAGCTTATAATGTATTTAGGAATTATGTTATTGATAGCTAACCCTTCATATATTTAATCTTATAAGTTGCACCAATCAACCCACTACTTGCATGACGATGATAACGTGATATCATGTCCAAGCTACAAATGTGTGCTAAATTATAAATTCTTATCTCAAACAAATCAAAATTTCCTAACTTTATTGCACAAAGTCCCCACTTGCATTCTTTATCGACACAACAAACAAGTAATATCTTAGTTGAAGATTTTACTAATCTGAATTGGAACTTTCTTTTAAAAGCAATCATACACAACTTTTTTTTGCAATTCTTTCTTATTGGAGTATATTTGGTAATGTTTTATATGGTCATCACCAACTAAAATGGTTCCTTTGTGCTTCCTTCTGTATGTGTTTCATATTCTCCCAAATCACTCTTCATCAAACGACTTAATCACTCTTGGCATTCCTCGTACATGTTGACATTCATTTCACCATCATGAAAACATCCTTGCATGTATCCAAGTTAAGAGAATCAAAACAATTAAGCAGATCACAACTCATACTTATTCTGTTTTCATCATTGAAATCACTCAGAGGTTGAGTGTTAAAATCAATATTAATATTGATTCATACTCATGGTTCGTTTTTCATAGTCATGGATACATAATGGAATCGTGAACTTACCATAAGTAAAATTCAAACTCTAATGAAAATTTAATTTATAATTCCACTTGAGCCCTTAGTCAGAGTATAGTTGGCATTGGCATTGAACACATATCATATTGAAACATTATTTTCCTCGATCTACTCTCAAAATTTGGCGTCGCCTTCTGAACAATTTTTCATATATTATAGTCTTACTAAATTCAATACCTCTACCTTTGCAAACTTCGAAATGGTACATGTTTCCATTTTGCACCCAATATCTTTAACATCCCGAATTATACCCTAGTAGTTTATTACGTGTTTAGGGTATAATATAAGTAAATTGCATTTTCCTGAAATTTGTGTATTAAGTACTAAGTAAGAAAAATAATAAAAACTTGGAATTAATTTAAGGGTCAAGGGTAAATTAGTAATTTACCAATCCATGACTTAAAGGTCATAAGATGAAAAGACTATATGCTAAGTTGTAAATTAGATAAGTTAATTTAAGAATTAAAGGAAAATGAAGGACTAAATAGCAACAAAAAGTATGCCAAATTAGGTTAAGACCAAACATGTCCTTAGGAAGGGTCATTTTGGCACAAGATTAGGGCATCCGGTTAACAGAGAAGAGAAGGAGAAAGAGAAAAGAGAAGAAGAAGGAAGAAAGGAAGAAGAGGAGAAGAAAAGCAAGGTATGGAAATTCTCCTATTAGAATGGCGGATTTGTGTGGATACTAGTAAGAATATTTGTATGGGATACTAGTAAGAAATACTGTGTCAGGATGAGCCTGGAACTTGCATGGAATACGTATGGAATTATTGCTAGACAAACTCAACTCTCCAATATATGGGTATTTTGGTTGGTTTTGAAGTTTGTTTTGAGTTGGTTTTTGGTTTAGAATTGTTTAGTGTTTTCCCAAAAGAAATAAAAGCATGTTTCTGGGTTTCTAGATGAACCTACTTAATCGGGTTTCTGGTTGATCTGAAAGGCCATCCTAGTTGGACGCAAAGAGCATCCAACCTTGAACAACGAAGAACCTGGGCTGACCTGACACGATTAGTCTTCCAATTTGGATGCGAGGTTGCCGCTTGTACCAGCGTATCCGATCAAACCGGCATAAAAGGTCGTTTAATAGATAATAGCCATACCATCAGATAAACTAGAAACGGTCGACTGGTTGGCCAAAATGGTCGACCGGTTTAGTGAACAGTGTTTTTGAAAACTGTTTCAAGGCTAATTCGAAGCCCGAGGTTAGTCCAACAGCTTAAGGTCGATTTCATAGCCTAGTTGTGGTTGATTGAAGTTCTGTAATGCATATAATAGTATGCTTACTTAAGACTGAATAGTGAATGAAAAGGCACCTTTGATGGTGCTTGGCACTCGATGGTGTTACGGCGGCACACTGCGTGACGAACGCGTCTCGATAAGTGCTGGCGCTCACTAGTGCTCGACACTTCTGTTATGTGGGCAGGCGTCTGCGATCGATTCTTGGCACTCTGCTAGAAGGCTACGACCTTGCGTGGCGGGGCACATTTTTAATCGGTGTTTGGCATTCACACTTCAGTGCTACGACGCCACGGTATGGGCGAGGCACGTCTTTGTTCGATGCTGTATCGTGCCTTCAGTACTTATTGTGTGTGTCCTTCTCTGATTCAATATTAGGTCTGTCAAGGCGTCTTATATGTTGTATACCCAGGAATAATATGATACATGGTAATGATAAGAATCGTATAATGAATGAAAGCATAAAGAAGTCAGTATGTTTTGTTTTGTATTGTACCCTCGGGTACTCCTTTATTATAAGATCTCTATTCTGAACTCCTACGGGAGATAACGAAAAGAAAAAAGAACATAAGTTCTGTTTCAAGGTATGTATATGAAAACTACATTATGTAGCATTACGTAATGTGGATCACTTCAAGTGGTCATATCTGCTATCTGTTTCCCACTAAGCTATAAGCTTAGCATGGGTGTTTCATCCGTGTAGGTACCGAAGAGGACATTTGTGGTATTCCGCATCAGCTAGGGCCAACACATTTGTAGGAGTCCACCTGTTGTAGGTTTTTGTTTTTGTTTTTGTTTTGTAATGTATATGTACAAGATTTTGTAATAATGGAATTTGTTTATGTACAAGTAAATGAGACTCAGAAATATGTATAAGATAGTTAAACACCATCACAGGCATGGTATTAGAATTTTTATTTTCTTATGGATTTATATATGAAGTAAATTCACCAATGTCCGAAAAGTGAGTTAAAGTTGATCTACGTGTCACGCCTATCTTGCCCAGTGGGAGTAAGGCATTAATCAAATTCAAATATCATTTGGTTTGGCGTTTTTAAAATTATTGGAGGTTAAATGTACCTACATAGGATTGTGTTGGCCTAATGCGAATGTCCTTGTTTTGTCTATTGTTTAGAATGTATCGATCCTAGGAAGTTGTGGAAAAACATTTAGAAGCTTCAAATCTTATGGATGTAGTCCATCGTCTCTAGTCTGTACGGCTATTCAAGTGAGCATGCTTCAATAGAAAACGTGGTAAAAATTCCTCAGGATATGACAAGGGTCTTAGATAGACTCACGGCCCTTCAAGCGCCAATTGATTATGTAAGAAAGCATGGAGTAGAAGATTTCCATGGTACAAGTTTAGAAGAGTCTGATAAAGCCAAGTTTTGGCTTGAAATTAAGAGCTCTGGACAAAGTAAAATGTCCACCTGAACAAATGGCTAAGTGTGCGATCTCATTGCTGCAAGGTGCAACTTATGATTGGTGGAAACTAGTTCTAAGAAATCCATTGCTTCTAGAACCAATTTCATGGGACTTCTTTTTCCGATAATTTCAAATAAAATATGTCACCGACGACTATAAGGAGACCAAGTGGGAACAAGTTTTGAATATGAAACAGGGAAATCTGATGGTGGCGGAGTATGAAAAAGAGTTTAGTCGCCTTAGTAAGTATGCACCAAAATTAGTCCTTACGAAAACTTTTCGATGTAAACAGTTTGAGGATGGCCTAAAGGAATCCATAAAGAGGTATCTCACAACTGTAACATCATCGCAAGTGGTAAATTTTTATCAGCTGGTGCAAGCGGCTATAAAAATTGAGAAATCGGAAATGAAGAGTCAAGAAAGAAATCGGGAGAGAAACTTCTCTAGAGTTGGTTCATCTTCCGATAAAAGGTCTAAAGAGTCTCAAGTGGACTCGGTTCACAGGTTAGCTATAAGAGGTAGGAGACAAAGTCCTACTAGGGTACAAGGTTCTGGTAGAGGCATGTCAACTAGACAAGAAGAAAGACTTGAATGCTCTTGCCCGCGAATATCATCTTAGTGATACACAGATTGTTGGCGAGGGTTGTTTCGATGTGGAAGCCACAGACCATCTAATAGCAAATTGTCACTTAAGGATCGAATTTCTAGAAATCCATGAGTGTAGCTAAGGGAGGGATCAAATGTACACCATGACTAAGTGTTAGAGGTAGAGGGCGAGGTGGTTCAAGATAGCAAGGAAGAGGTATTGATTCAGAGACAATAAATGCGCCTACTACTCTGATCTGACCAGACATCTTTGTGCGAGGCTCGTGAAGATTTGGATGCACTAGGGGTTGTGCGGAGTAATTTCCTCTTATGGCAATGAAATGCATGCTTTACAGTGAATCTGGTTCTACAGTCATATATATACATTGAATAAATGAGTAATCACATTCATTAAGTAGAACCTTTAACATATGACAGCCTTGTTACTAGTCCTACGGGCATAGTGTTAGAGTCAACCAGTGTATAGAGCCCATCCCCTAATGGTCCATAATAGGAATTTTCGAGTTGAAGTCTAATTACTTTGCCTTTCATGATTTGATGAGTTGGATTTTGGGATGAAATGGCTATCCAAACATCGAATATAGTTGATTGTATTAAACAGTACTACTTAAGTAATTCATTTTGTCAAATGTGTACATGGTATTGATTTGATTTAGTGTCAAACAATCTCCACTATAAGCCCGGTGTTTTCTTAGGAAATGGTTGTAGAAATAGCACAGCTTTGATACTTGACTCCAAGAGAGGACAGGTAAATTTAGAAGATATTAGGTGATAAAGAATGTGTTTCTGAAGAATTCTTTGGGTTTGCCACCCGAAGAAAGTAGATACGTCTATTGAGTTATGCAGACGATTCCTATTTCTAGGGCGCCCTATCGTATGGCCCCGACTAAATTAAAGGAGGTGAAGACTCAACTACAAGAGTTATTGGACAAAGGATTTGTTCGACCTAGTGTTTCATCCTGGGGTGTGCCGATTTTGTTTGTCGAAAAGAAATATGACACTTTCCGGATGTGCATTGATTATCGGCAAATAAATAAGGTAATAGTAAAGAATAAATATCTGTTGCTGAGAATAGAAGATTTGTTTAATCGGTTGAAAAGGGCAAGTGTCTTTCTAAGATGAATACAGATTGGGATATTATCGACTCGGTGAAGATGTTGATGTCTTGAAAGCGACAACTGAACCCGATGTGGGTCATTATGAGTTTCTAATAATGCCATTTGGGTTGACTAATGCACCGACTGCATTCATGGACTTGGTAAGATAGAGATTATTCCACCCTTATTTGGACCAATTTGTTTGTGGTAATTAATGATATCTTGGTGTATTCTAAGGATGCAGAACATGAACAACATTGAGGATAATATTCTGCAGATCTTGAGAGAGAATACATATGTTGTTTTAAATTAAGTAAATTTGATTTTAAAACAAGAGTGTGTTCTAGGCCATATTGTGTTTGCATAGGGTATTAGAATTGGCCCTGCAAAAATTGAAGCAATTGTGAATTAGAAACCACCTCGAAATGCTTGAAGGTGAAAGGTTCTTGGGTTTAAGCTGGCTCTATTACGATGAGGTTGTCAAAAGATTTGCCGTCATAGCCTCCTCACTTACTAAGTTACTCGGAAGGGTAAAAAGTTTGAATTGGATGACAAGTGTCGATTCAGTTTGATCAGTTAAAGAAAATACCACAGTTTGACCTTACCGGTGTTGACTCTTTATAGGGAAGGGAATATGTATTTGTATGGTATTACATAAGATGGTGTGGGTTCTGTGTTAATTTAGAGGAAAAGTGGTAGCATACCTCTGAACAGTGAAACCACATGAACAAAATTATCCCACAAATGATCTAGAGTTGGTAGCGGTAGTGTTCACTTTGAAAATATGGCGACATTACTTATGTGGTGAAAAATGTAGAATATTTACATATCATAGGAGTCTCAAATATATGTTAACTCAGAAAGAATTGAACATGAGGCAACGTCGATGGCTAGAATTATTCAAGGACTATGATTGCATAATTGATTACCACCTAGGAAAAGCTAATGTGGTGGCAGATGCTTTGAGTAGAAAAATGATTTCCAGTTTGTCCTTGAAAGAATATGCATGGAGATTTGAGTCTGAAGGAGCTTTGTTAGCTCAATTAAAAGTTATAACTAAGTTGAGGCAAATGATGATTGATGCTCAAAAAGATGATGTTAAGTTGCAAGAAAGGGTACAATTAGTCAGGAATTGAGACAAGACTGACTATTCTATAAATGATGATGGTAGTTTGTATTACTAGACAAGATTATGTGTACCGAATGTCCAGGATTTGAAAAGGAAATTTATGTATGAAAGCCACAATACTGTATTCACCATGTATCCTGAAGGTAACAAGATGTACCAGGATTTGAAATAGTACTATTGGTGGCGAGGGATGAAAAAGGATATCGTAGGGTATGTGTCTAAGTGTTTGACATGTCAGCAAGTAAAAGCTGAACATCAAGTACCATCCAGTTTGTTAAATCCCATTCCAATTCTATAATGAAAGTTGGATAACATCACTATGGATTTTGTATCTGATTTTCCCCTCACCCAACGAAAGCATGATTCAGTTTGGGTAATTGTTGACAGACTTACAAAGTCTGCTCATTTCTAACCAGTCCGACTTGATTATTCCATGGATCGATTAACAGAGTTGTATGTGAACGAGATAGTTCGGTTGCATGGGATTCCTCTATCAATAGTGTCTGACCGCGATCAATGGTTTACGTCAAGGTTTTGGAAAGAGTTGTAGTTAGCCTTGGGTATTCGACTGAATTTTAGTACCGCCTTCCATCCACAAACAGATGGACAATTTGAAATAGTAATTCAATTGTTATAAGAAATGCTTCGGGGTTGTGTGCTAGATTTTCCTAGAAGTTGGGATAGGTATATTTCCCTTATGGAGGTTGCCTATAACAACGGTTATTAATCTGACTATTTGTATGACTATGAGCTTTGTATGGAAGAAAATGTAAAACTCCTATATTTTGGACGAAATTGAACGAGCATAAAGTAATTGGTCTGAAATAGTAAAAGAAGACGAAGAAAAAAGTTAGGATCGTTGATAAGGTTAAAACCATTAGTTGATCGACAAAGTCATATGCTAATACTGAAGAGGAAAGATATTGAATATGGGTAAGTGACCGGAAGGATTATTCTTGAGAAGGTATCCCGTGGAGAAAAGTGCTTAGATTTGAGGAAGAAAGGAAAGTTGGAGTCCAAGATTCGCCGGTCATATAAGGATCTAGAAAAGAATCAGACCATTAGCTTACCATTTGGCTCTCCCACGAGTTGGCCAAAATTACATAATGTATTCCATGTGTCGATGCTTCGAAGATACCGTTGATGAATCACACATATTACAGTTCAAGATATACAGAAATCTGTTAGACTTCACTTTTGATGAAGAGCCAAAAGCTATTCTTGATTGTGAAGTAAAGCAATTGTGGAACAAACAAGTCCTTCTTGTAAAAGTGCTTTGGTAACATCACGGTATGGAAGAAGCAACTTGGGTGCTAGAGGCAACAATGAGAGCACAGTATCCACAACTGTTGAATTCAGGTACGAATTTCGAGGACGAAATTCTTTTAAGGGGGGAGAGTTGTAACACCTAGTAGTTTATTATGTGTTTAGGGTATAATATAAGTCAAATTGGATTTTCCTTAAATTTGTGTATTAAGTACTAAGTGAGAAAAATAATAAAAACCCGAAATTAATTTAAGGATCAAGGGTAAATTTGTAATTTACCAATCCATAACTTAAAGGTCATAAGATGAAAAGACTATATGCTAAGTTTCAAATTAGATAGTTTAATTTGAGAATAAAAGGAAAATAAGGACTAAATAGCAAAAACCAAAAATTATGCCAAAATGGGTTAAGACCAAACATGGCCTTAGGAAGGGTCATTTTGGCATAAGGTTAGGGCATCCGGTTAAGAGAGAAGAGAAAGAGAAAGAGAAAATAGAATAAGAAGAAAGAAAGGAAGAAGAGGAGAAGAAAAGCAAGGTATGGAAATTTTATCATAAATTGTATGGATTTGTATGGATACTAGTAAGGAATATTTGTATGGATTTGTTTGGAACTTTGGTATGGAATACGTATGGAATATTTGGTTTAGAATTCATGATAGGAATTCCCTCTTTGTCTATGTTGGGTTAGGACAACCCTAACTCTCCAATATATGGGTATTTTGGTTGGTTTTGAAGCTTGTTTTGAGTTGGTTTTTGGTTTAGAATTGTTTTGTGTTTTCCCAAATGAAATAAAGCATGGTACCCAGGTTTACGAAGCGAACCGATCGGCGGTTGGTTAACGGGAGGTCATCGGTTGGATGCAGTAGCATCAACGAACGAACCCGATTAAATTGACCTAAAGTCGATCAACGGTTAATTCGATTGGTCTTCCGATTGGATCTGAAGTTTGCCGGTTACTATACCCGAGTGGAGCCAGGTCAGCGGTGGTGACAGGTTACATAGAAAAGATCGTTCGGTTGGATCGTGAAATTGCCGGCTATTGTACAAAGCCCCGGAAATGGTCAACCCCTAGTTGCCAAAATTGTCATTGATTTGAGACAAACGGTCAATCGGTTGGTCAACCAGTTCAATGAATAGTGTTTTTGGAAATTGATTTGTTTGGTTCGAAGCGAGGTTAGTCACAACAGTTTAAGGTCGATTTCATGGCCTAGTTGCGGTTGATTGAAGTTCTGTAACACATATAATAGTATGCCTGCTTAAGACTGAATAGTGAATGAATAGGCACATTTTATCAGTGTTTCAACACTCACCGCTAAGTGCTACTACCGCCGCTGTGACGGGCACATCTACGATCGGTCTTGACCTCCTGCTAGTGCTACAACGCCACATTCGTGGGCAAACCCATCTGCGTCGGTGTGGCGCTCCACCTTTAGTGTCCCGGCACTTGTTCGGTAAGGCGGACACGTTACGATTAGTGCTTTGGCGCTCTGCTAATTCTATGGCATACATTGCGTGGGCAACCGCGTTTTGCCGAGCCTTGGCACTCCTGCTAGTCTTCTAACATACATTATGTGGGCGGGCACGTCTCACGATCGGCTCTTGTCTTGTGCCTTGGTGCCATGCTGTGTCCTTCTTATTCAGTATTAGAGGTCTATGCACGCAAATACTTATATGTTGTATACCTGAATAGATACATGAAATTAAATGATAAGAATCTGTAAAATGAATAAGAAGAAAGCATAAAAAATCAGTCTGTTATGTTTTGTATTGTACCCTCGGGTACTTACTGTATAAGATCTCTGTTTTGAACTCCTACAGGAGATATGAAACTTATGTTGCAAGAATTATATATATGAAAACTCTGTTATATGTATTCTGTAATGTGGATCACTTTAAGTGGTCATATGCACTATCTGTTCCAGCTATAAACCTTACGGGCGTTTCATCTCGCGTAGGTCTGAGAGAGGACATCAGTGGCATTCGCATCGACCCAAAGAGACCGAGCCACATGCGTAGGAGTCCACAGTGTAGGTTTTTGTTTTTGTTTTGTAATGTATGTGTACAAGTTTTGGTAATAGTGGAATTTGTTTATGTCTGATAAATGAGACTGAGAATATGTATAAGACAATTAAACCATGAAATTGGTATTAGAATTTTATTTCCTTGTGGATTTATATGAAATGGGCCCACCAGTAATACGAAAACCGGGGTTAAAGGGTCCGTGTCGCCCCTATCTTTGCCCCGGTGGGGTAGGGGTGTGATATCAGCTCATAAAATCATTATTCTCACTAATCAATCAACGTAACAAAATATAATTAAAATTAAATAATAATCAATTATTAATATTAAAATAAATTTAAATAATAGTTGTGTAGGTAAGAATTTTACTTTTAAGTTGTTTTACTACAACCTTAACTGTTGTTAAGTTATTTGTAAAAGAAACTTAACTATAGTTATGTTCTAATAAAATCCTTTTACTACAAACTTAACCAATGTTAAGTTCTTAGTAAAAGAAACTTAAGTGTAGTTACGTATATGTAAAGTTGTTTTAACAAAAAAAACTTAACAACTATTAAGTTCTTTGTAAATGAAACTTGATTATAGTTACATTCAGGTAAAGTTGTTTGTAAAGTTGTTTTACTACGAACTTAACAATTGTTAAGTTCTTTATAAAAGAAATGTAATTATAGTTACTTATAAGTAAAGTTGTCTTACAAAAAACTTAGCAAATGTTAAGTTCTTTATAAAAGAAACTTAACTTTGATTACTCTCCAAGTTTTACGATTGAATCAGATTTTACTCTTTTAATACAAACCTCTTTTTAAAACATTTTCTTTCATGTTTATTATGAAAATTTTGTTTTCCACCACTCTTTCAAAAATAATATTGAATAGCAAATCCATTATCTTTTTCCCAAATATATTTATGTACCTTCATTTGATCTAGTCATATGTTAGAATAACTTCTCAGTTATTACAGTTTGGAGTAATGATTATGGGCGTTCATATCTTCGAAGTATTCTTGAGATGAATATTGATGTGTTTTCTTGGTCTTTGGTGATGGCTTGGTAAAAGAGATATAGTATGATGTATGAGAGTTGAGCTTTTAGAGGAGATGATAACCAAAATGAAGGTGATGAAAGCTAAAAGGTGATGGGAGCTAAACTTTTAGAGGGGATGAAGAGTTGAACAAGAACCAAAATTTTGGAGGGATTAACTATGAGAGAGAAGGAGCAAGTATAGCATCTTTTGTTTTTTGAGGGAATCCAAAATACATAAGGGTAAAAATGTCAATGATGTCATTTTCTCCAAGGAGTTTTACCCAGAACCAATGGGTTAGTTTTGCAAATTCCATAGTATTTTGTCCTTTTTAACCAAATATCCCCCCAATTTATTTGATCAATGAAAATTTTGTTATCTGCTATTCAAATGAATATTATATGTAAAGATTTTTGAAATTAGTATTAATTGTGGACATAAAAGAAAATCATATCATGTTTGAGTTTATTCACTCTTTGTATATTATTTATTTAAAATAATAAATTTTAAAATTGAATTGTAGTATCATAGAAAAGGGAAAGGTTATATAGTAAGCTCAAGTTTATATAAGCTTGAGCATTTTACCGTTAGATTTGGATTCTTATCACTTTTTAGAACGGAGTCCACAAAAAAATGTCAAAATATTATAATCCAATAATTGAAAAGCTCCAGCTTTTTTCAGTCCAACCCCATAGAAAATACATTGTCCACGTACACCGGAATAGACCCATAACATGCACGGGGAGGAAGTTTAGCCAGGATAAAACTTAGGTGTAGAATGGTTGTTGGGACTTTGCAGAAGACTTGGACGTATGACTGATTCGAAGCGAAAGAGCCTAGTGCTAGATCGGTAGCTAAATTGAGTGCACGGAAGAACTGTCCATCTCGGCATTTCCTCCTTCAACTTCATTTTTGGTGGGTGAAGTTGGAAACTTCACACAAGTGGAGAAGCCATGGCTCCATATTGGACGGAGTCTCGTTGTGTTTATGCATTTCTTTTTGCTTTTATCACAATCTCTTTTTTCCCCTTTAACTTTGCCGGAATCTTAGCCGACCCATATCCAAATACTGCAAACCTCTCCACTTCATGGATCAACACTGGAGAATAGGCAAACACCTCCAGTTGGGTGACCGTGAAGCCATCTCGCGCAGTCTTACAGAAACCGATGGCTCAGGTTTCGTATGTGGTTTCTATTGTCACTATGACAGCAACTCATGCCTCTTTGCTATTCTTATCTTTCAAGACGTATTTTATCCACAGCTTGTGTGGTCTGCTAATCGAAACCGTCCAGTCCGATTTAATGCTTCTTTACAACTCACTGAAGA
Organism: Tetrastigma voinierianum; assembly: GCA_016808115.1. Lineage (NCBI taxonomy): Eukaryota > Viridiplantae > Streptophyta > Magnoliopsida > Vitales > Vitaceae > Tetrastigma > Tetrastigma voinierianum. The sequence continues at coordinate 178,298 of JAEQBH010003830.1, read as the reverse complement.
CGGAAATTTGGTCTTAGCTGATGCGGATGGCACTTTTGTTTGGTCTACAAACACATCCCGCAAGTCTGTTTCAGTCTTAAACTTGACGAAAAATGGAAACCTTATGCTGCTTGATCGAAACAATGAAATAGTGTGAGTCTTTTGATTACCCCACAGACTCCTTAGTCCTCCAACAAAAGTTAGTTCCTGGAAAGGAGCTCATCTCCAGCTTATCCACATCAAATTGGAAAGAAGGTTTGTATTCAATTTCCTTTACCACTGATGGTATTACCAACACATACTGTCCAATCCTCCCCAAACCTATTACCAGATACTATATTCTGAATCTGAGGTTATAGAGTACATGAACGGAAGCCTCTTAATACAGTTTCATCGGGGGTCTAAGGAAGTCCATGGGCATCTGTTTGGTCCAATTTCTACAGCATTATCTGCGCAATACATGAAGTTGGGGTCTGATGGTCATTTGAGGGTTTACCAGTGGAACGAAACCCGATGGGAGGAAGCAGTCGATCTCATGGCCGAAGTTCTAAATGAATGCAGGCACCCATTGGCATGTGGGAAATACGGTATTTGCTCAGCAGGGCAGTGCTCCTGTCCCGGAGCTTCTGCCGATGGAACAATTGATTTTAGGCCAATAAACCAAAGACAACCCAATCTAGGATGCTCTCCAATCACACCCATTTCTTGCCTCTCATCTCAATATCATAGTCTCCTTGTGCTTCAAAACATGACCTACTTTGCTTATCATGTGGACATTGAATCTATAGATGTGGAGATTTGCAGGCAAACTTGTTTGAACAATTGTTCGTGCAAAGCTGCTTGGTTTAGATATGGTGTTAATTCTTCAAATGGAGATTGTTCCTTGCTATCCGAAGTCTTTACACTTCAAAATGAGGAAACATTAGGTTTTTATTATCATTATACCATGTTTCTTAAAGTGGAGAATTCTCTGATTGAAAAGAAATCACGGAAAACTGGAATCATACTTGGATCAAGCCTTGGAGCACTCTTTAGTGTCTTTATCTTGATAGGAGCTTTCCTTCTTTTTAGGAAGAGGGAAGATTCCGAAGAAGCTGAGGAGGATCGTCTAGACTGCATACCCGGAATGCCCACTAGATTCTCCTATGAGATTTGAAACCATCACTGCCCAAAATTTTAGCTGCAAGCTTGGGGAAGGAGGATTTGGATTAGTCTTCCTAGGGACTTTGAGCAATGGAATCCAAGTCGCAGTTAAGCATCTTCAAGGGTTGGGTCAGGTAAAGAAGTCATTTTTAGCGGAAGTTGAGACAATTGGTAGCATTCACCATATGAATTTGGTAAGATTGATTGGATTTTGCACAGAAAAATCTCATAGACTTTTAGTGTATGAGTACATGCACAATGGATCCTTGGATAAGTGGATCTTCCATGGAAAGCAAGAACTTGCTCTTGGTTGGCATTTCAGAAGGAAGATCATCCTTGACATAGCCAAGGGTTTGTCATATCTCCACGAGGACTGCAGAAAGAAAATATTCCACTTGGATATTAAACCACAAAACATCCTCTTGGATGAAGATTTCAATGCAAAAGTTTCTGATTTTGGACTGTCAAAGCTCATTGACAAGGACCAGAGTCGGGTTGTAACATCAATGAGGGGAACTCCTGGTTACTTGGCGCCTGAATGGCTGAGCTTCACTATCACAGAAAAAGTGGATGTCTACAGCTTTGGGGTTGTGGTGTTAGAAATCTTGTGCGGGAGGAAAAACATAGATCGATCTCAGACAGAGGAAGAAGATATGCACTTACTAGGTGTTTTCAAGAGAAAGGCAAAGGAGAACCGACTTGCAGAAATAATTGATAAATGCAGCAAGGATATGCAGTTACATGGAGAAGATGTAGTGGAGATGATGAAGGTGGGAGCATGGTGCCTCCAAAGTGATTTTGCAAGAAGGCCATCCATGCCTTTGGTAGTGAAGGTTCTTGAGGGTTTAGTGGATGTTGAAGATGACTTGGACTACAATTTCTCTTATTCCCCACCGCTACCAAAATCTGGAGGCATGGGGAACAAGTCTGCTGACACTGCAACTGCAGTACCAATAGCATCTGTTTTATCAGGACCAAGGTGAAGACCGAAGAGATAAGGTAATTAATTAAGATACAAGTATGTGTGTGTGTTTTATGGTACAGTTTCGGTTTGGATTTTTATGTCTATATGAAAATTTACTTAAAATATTCGGAGCATCCATCAATTCCCGTCTTGAGTAGAAAAGTTGGGCTCTCCTTTGTTTTTCGTTCCACAATAATTTCTTCTGAATTAGGTATAGTATTGAAAGAACAAGTCAGGATGAGTTTTGGCATTTTGCTCTTAGGTTTTCTCTTTAGTTTGTTGTACGAAGAAAATTAGGTAAAAATTATACATTTGTTTTTGGAGTTTTGCCTGATTGATTCAATGACCAATGTTCTGGTTTTTATTTTAAGGTTAAATTTGATTTTTAAAAGTTAAATGAAAGAAAAATAAATAAAGACTAAAAAAGTAGAGAAAAATAGAAATAAATTTAAAATCAAAATATATTTTTTACAAACCACTCTCAAACCATTTTTCACAATTATTTTAAAAAAACTATTACCAAAATAATCGACTTGGTGTTTTCAAGTAGATTTCCGACCGGGGAAGATGTGCACTTACTAGGTATTTTCAAGTGAAAGGCAAAAGAGAACCGACTCGCAGATATGATTGATAATGCAGTGAGTATATGCAGTTCCATAGAGAAGAAGTTATGGAGATGATGAGTGGTAGGTGCGTGTGGAAACTGGGGGTGGATTTCTCAAGGAGGCCATCAATGTCAGTTGTGGTGAAGGTTTTGGAGGGTTTAATGGATGCGAAGGATGACTTGGCCCGAGTACAATTTTCATATTTTCACCAAAATTGAAGGAACAGGCTGCCCCCAATGCTGCTACGGCAGTAGTAATACTCTCTTCTTTATCAGGACCAAGGTGAAGAGACAGTTAGTTAAGAATCAAGTGTAAATTTATATGGTATATAGCTTTGGTTTGGATTTTTGCCTATATTGTAACACCTTAAAAATTTTAGACACCCTTAGTTGGCCCTTCCAAAGTGAAAATTTGGGCTCTCCTTTGTTTTTCCTTCCACAATAATTTCTTAGCCATGTTATTGAAAAATGATAGCATTTTGCTCTTTGGTTCATCTCTTTTTTGTTTATTGTACAAAGAAAATTAGGTAAAGATGATATATTTGTTTTTAGAGATTTGACTAACTGATTCAATGATCCCTATTCTACTTCTCGGAACATGCTTTTGGAGATTTGATTCAAGTATATGTTTGATTCTCGGAACTTTTTTTAAAAATAAAGACTGGAAAATAGAAAAACTGTTTTCAAATTTAAACTCAAAAGATATTTCAAAAAAACTATTCTTAAACCATTTTTCGTAATTTAAAAAAAAAATTTATTTCCGAACATTCCGTTAAAAATTCCTTTCTCAAAGTTGTTTCCAGGAAAGTAGAAGAGAATGGCGTAGGAGCTCGGATGCAAAATACTAGGAAATTCTGTATTACTTTGTATTCTAGTGGGAACTGCATTTCGTAATTTCCCTCCTCATGACCTTTTCCTAGAAAGTGAAAGAATAGTATTAGGGTTTTCAAGTCAAACACGATGTCTCTAATTTCCAGGAGGAAGAAAATGGTAAAAGCGGAGTACTTTTCATCCATTCTCTTTCTCTGGAATCTTCTTTCAGCTACAGTAACCCCTAAGTGACCTAGTATGTATTAAAGAAATGATTTTTTTATATTTATTTGTCTAATTTTTTTAAAAAAATTAAGTACTCATCAAAAAATTAGAAAAATTTACGAGAAAGGAAATTATAGTCAACCCTAATATTGTGTCCTCTCACTTTCTTGGAAAAAGTTGATGAAAATGGAAATTGCGAACGAGGAATTCCCACTTGGAACACAATGTTGGAAGTGATCCTAATAAGTAGAGCTCATGTCAATGGCCCATTTCGGGTTATAAATTAAATAGGTTGGTAATCATTAAATTATATTCCAGTTAGTTTTGATAAGTTCAACTCAACTCATTCGAGTTACAGGCTGAAACAACAAAAATATGAAAAAAATTCATTTTAAATTCTATTATTTAAATTAAAATAAATAATATATAAATATATAATAATAATTAATATATAAAATAATGGAGTCTAAACAATATAATAATATTAAAAAAACTTAAATAAATAAATAATGATGAAGCATTGTTATATCAAAAGTACCAAACTAACTAGCTAAATAATATCAACAAATAAAGTAACAATTTAATAACATCTCTGAAAAAAAAACTTCAAAGTATCAAATGAAATCTCATATACCTCTATCCTTATTATATTCAATAATAATATGTAACCCTACATTAGAAAGATGTGCATCATTGTTGAGACCAAATGATGTATATAGACCCGGGATAACCAAAACCGGATCATATATATATATATATATATATATATGTACAAATTATAAGCTGTACAAATGACTATTATGTCTGTAACTGACATAAAACTTGTTGAATAATTTTTTGACACGGCTACCAAAGACTAACTAAAGTCCTTGGCAACGACACCAAAAACTTGTTGAGACCAATTTTCTGATATGTGTTTATCCTTTTTATAATATGGATTCATTAAAATTTGTGTTTGGTCTTAATTACTGCAAGTGTATAGGTTATACAAGTAATAAAAGTGGATTTTTTAGTTCAGATATCGTTCCCACGAGGATTGATGATAAATCAAAAGACCCTTTACCCAAACCTCCAAGATCATTACTAAGTTTGAACTCCTTTGTTAAGATGATGAGAGGACTAATAAAATAATCCTAAAATAATTTCACTAATATATATAAAAAAGACTATTTGATAAAAATGGATTTGAGATTTCACTGAGTGAGACAACACTGGGACTTAGATCAATGAATAATCATAAATTTTTGCACCATATCGATTCATACCTCAGCCATAAGTTGGAAAGATGAGTTTGTCAAAGATGCATTGTACTATAGTTTGGATTTCTCCCTTAACCATATCTTTCACTGATTAGATATTTATGTTCATTTCTAATTCATGTATATAATCAGTTATTTATAAGATATAAATCTCTTTCTAAGATCTGGGTATTTTTCCTTTTTAGTTCTTCACATCCAAATCTTAGGATTCAAGAATTCTTGCCCCTATAGACATGATATTGCAAGTCTTCTCCAATTAGATTGACACCTCGTCCTTCATTTTTGATGAAATTTTCCATCTCCTTGATTAGATCTTTGCTAACGCGGGATTAGAATCAATTCATCAGAAAGAGGAGAAACCTCCGAGTGACACTACAAGAAAAAATGCAATTCTTGACATATATTATCTTGACTTATGACTATATATGTCAACATTGTGTATTTAAATTAGCAATTATGACATATACAACTTACTTCAAAGCTAATGTGACATACATACAACTTGTTGTGTTGTTCCATGATTTGGGATGATGGAACCTTGACAAAAATTTATAAGTCACCATTAGTTAATATTTATATATGTCAAGGTACGTGGAAAAAAAAAATAATAACACATGAATTTACTAAATTTGGGGTGGTTATAATTATACAACATTTATAAAAACTTTGTACGTCTATATAGTTAATATCATTTCATATTGAATTTAGCAAGCTATTATTTTGAGTCTATAAAGATTGAGTTTAATATATATTGAAAATTTTACTTTTTTTAATTTTTTCCAACACTAGCCCCTTAAATTTTGTGTGAATAGGAGAGTTAATTAATTATTTATGAAACTTATTGGATTATATATTAATCATTTATATTAATGTTAACATCATAAAAGTTTTATTAAAATATAATATCAACATGAATTGAGGTTTTATTAAAAGGATATATTGTTTCACCTTTTTAGAGTTCTATTTACTTTGTACAATTTATTACTCCAAAAATATCTTTATATATTTAAAAAAACTTTAGTTCTTAAAAAATTGTACTTATTACCAAATAATTTTAGTGCTTCTTACAATTAGGCATATACAAGATTAATATTTGGGACAATGTTACTATGAATTATAGTGAAATTGATTAACTTCAAAGACCATTAAAAACTTATTTAAAAAACTTATTTATTTTGCTTTTATTAAAATTTAATAATTTTTAGAAAATCATTTTTAATAGATAATATTAATAGAACTATTGTCATTTTAAAAAGTACACTAAAATAACTAAAAGAGCATTTTTCACCTTTTACTTAATTTATATGATTCAATATTAAATAGTTAAATGCTGCGTTCACATGATATTATATATATATATATATATATATATATATATATATATATATATATATATATATATATATCTTTCAAAGGCTGAAATTTATATTTTTTAACATGAAATTGAATTTAAATAATTTCTAAGATAATTTTAAAAAAACGGAAAAAAAAAATTACAAAAAGTATGAAAACTTCACATATATATATATTTGGGGATGAGCCTCTGTGACCTTTAAGATGATTAGCATATTCTACAACTTTGCTTCGGCCCTTATAATGAATAGTGGTTGTCGGGGGAAAGCCATTCTTGTACAAAAAAAAAGCGTCATTCGGCGAATGATGTGGACCTTATAAATAGTGGTTATTCTAAGAGCCATGAGAACCATTCTTCCCTCTTGATTACCAGCAAAGTCGATTTTGTTGCTTTCGTGAAACTAGCGTCTGAAAAAGATGATACTCTAGTCATGGGGTATTTGATCTAAAATAGGACCCACTTCATGAAGGCGTAGATTTTTGATGATATGGTAGGTGATTCGGTGACCATGATAGGTTGTTACGAAATCGAAACAAAATTATAAACCTAAATTTCTCCCTCTTTTATCGTAACGCTATTGCGGAGTATAACGGTTCAAGGTGAACTCGAGGGGATTAGTTTCTTCGCTGGAAATGATTCTGATTAAGACCAGTGGTGAGAAATGGTGTTTGGATTTTGGGGTTTTGTAAAAGCGATTAAGGTTTCTTGGTAAGCTTGGAAATAAATTGAAGAAAAATATAAAAAGAACTTCTTGAAGCATTGGGCTACTAGGGTTGAGGTCCTAAGGCAAATGAGAGGTTCTCGGGTCCTTTTCATTGCGTTAGGGAGGATGACCTATAGTCATTTCTCAAACCGAAGCTTCATTTAGCTATCAAAACTGAACCCTAATAATATTCCTTTTGAAATATAGCATTTATTAGACATAAATGTTCTCGGCCAATGAAAATCTATCTCCAAAAAATATACTCAACATTAACTATCAAGCTGATAACTAATAAATCTGTTGGATCTGGCAATAAAGCATACAGCCTAAAAGCTTGCCAAGTACGGGTTGCAAGGTACATCAAAGAGATTGCAGCCTATCATAAGAAATAGAACAAAATACCAATCAATACTTACATTAAATATATGAGAACCGTTATTTTACTTCAAAGCCCACAGCCTTGTGGCCCTCGATGGAGGGGTTTAGCCAACCATCAAACCAAGAAAAATAAAATAAATGAAAAGCAAAGAAAAGATGCAAGAAAAGAAAAATTTGGAGAACTACGATTCTTTGTTTCACCAAAATCCAAAAGTTGAAAAAAGTCCCTTTTTGTCTACAAGGTTTGAGCTTATATAATGCTCGAATGAGGTAAATAACATACCCTCAAAAGGCATTATAAGGGCAAAGTGGAGAGAAAACAAAATCAAAAAGTCAAAATATGGGCTCCAAATGATAGCTACAGGAGAAAACCTTCACTTGGCTTCACAAGCAGAGAATGACAATGAAACCCTTGAATAACACAAAATGGCAGCACTCAAAATAGTAACAAAAGCATAAGTATAAAAGTCACTTCCTTCGCTAACTCTCCCCCCAATAAAATGTCATATTGTCCACAATAATTAGAGGTTCGGATTGGAAAGCTATAAAAGGAAATGATACCTCCTCAGTGGTGTGCAGTCGATGGAAGGTTATCCTCACTTCAGACTGGAAGCTGAGGTGCACAGGAGGTGGGAGGCAAATGCGCTCTTCTTTATTTGAAAAGGTGGAGATGCGATGGTGGAATAGGAGCGGGCCCATGTGACACTTTGCAGCACGAGGATGGCATGGTTTTGTGCAACGGCGACTTTTTTCTGTGCGTGCCATCCTCTGCTAAAGTATTGTATAGAGCGGCCTCTATGCGTGCCATCTCTCTTAAAGGCTGTGCGGGCGGCCGTGCGATGCTGACGTGGCTGAGAAGGAGCGGACTGCATCCATAATGACGAGAAAATCCCGGGTGGATATGGAGATATGCTGCGGTGGTGGTGGTGCAGCTGATGTACTAGGTGGTGGTGCAGCTGATGTACTAGGTCCCTCTGTTGCTGTAGGAGCTGGAGGTGCAGGGGATTCAGTAGTGATTACTGGAACTGCGATGATGTCGAGGCTCCTCACGTATCTTCGCTGGATGGTTAACCACCTATGTTCTCGACTCGTCTTGGGGTGAGGCTCGCCTGCAGGCGGGACGTGGCCACTGTTCGATAGTAAGGATGTCTGACTCGGCGGTGCTCGATCGTGAGGCTCCTCGGGAAAACCAGGTCTTTCCCAATATTTGGCAAAGCAGCCTCGGGAACAGGAGGGGTATGACCTCAGCTTGGGTCAGGTTTCGACGGTGACCTTTGTCCTCAAAGTGGAGCAAGGATGTCATGAGGAGCTGGCCGAGGGGTTAGACAATAACCCCCAGAAATGCGGTGCCGACTTCGAAAGGGATAGCTCCATCTTACATTTGCCTGATATCTTTGTAAGTGGAAGATGTTAGATCCTTGATGCAGTCGATAAGGAGCATGCTCGAGAGGAAATTTGCCTCAGGAACGAGACCACGCTGTTGTGATTATACTTTGTGAACCATCTCTCTAGAGCGAGGGTGGGGCCGTAGCACATGAGTGCGAGTTAGGTACAGGGGCGAGCGGGGAAATGTAATGCATTTGCAATATCATGGCAGCTTGCGGTGTCCCCTCACGACCATCAATCGAGAAGTGGATAACAGTGAGTTAGGCACTCTCCACGGATGTCATAGTATGGTAGAACTTCAATGACCACCGGGGGTGAGAACTCACATGAGTCATAAAGCTCCAGGAGTACCGCACAATCCTCATGGAATCCCGAGCTCCTGATCCGGCAGGTAGTGCTGGAAGATCATAATATGTCTCGTAGTGCACTGCTTTAGTACTACACTCAATTGCCCGTACGGGGCCGCAATGGTTAGGGCGCTAATGATAGAAGCGGTGGATCGATGCGGGGAAGGTCATCAACTGTCTCTCGGACATGTGGCGAATGGGGCTCCCGTGGACCTTGAGGTAGATGACTCAATTGTCTAATGTCCTGCCCTCTTGATGGACGCGGATGGGCGTGAGATGGTAGAGAAGACCCACCGTGTCAGTCCGTACGATGTACGTGAGCAAAGAGGAATGGGAGCAGGGATATGACATTAGTTGTAGTAGGAGGAGAGCTATGTCCAAAGGGTGTGGGGTGGAGAGGAACCCAAGACACCCGAGGCCTGAAATTGTATCCTCCACTTTGTCTAGCCATGCCCTCGGATAAGGGAGGAGATGGAGAGGGTAGATTACTCGCTACACTCCGCACAACAAATACCAAAACTCAGAAGAATGTGCAAGAGTTATTTAGAAAATTTACCAAGAAGAGTAAGCCCAAATTAAGGAAGTTAAGAAAGTGACAAACAAAACTAAACAAAAAAAAAAATAATAATTAAATAAATATTGATAAAACAAAATTCAACTAAAAAATGGAGTTATCACTCCCTCTCAGGTAGCCCTTTTGGATTCATAATTGGCCAAAGAGGGAAATCTCCTCCCCGTGAAGCCGCAAGCAAAGATAAGGCTTCACTCTCTGCCCATTGACCTTGAACACTCTATTATCATTTAGGTTGAGCATGTCTACTGAACCATTGGGGTATGCTTGATGAATGATAAATAGTCCAATCCATCTTGATTTGAGCTTGCCCAGAAAAAGGTGGAGTTTTTGAGTCGTGATAAGAGGACTTTGGTCTCGATGCGGGTGGCCACCTTGTGCTTGACACCATACTTGAGGAGAAGATAGATTCTTGCATAAGTTTGTTACAGAAATGCGGGATTCTACCACTGATGTGGATCCCATATTTATATTCATTCTTCATTTTGCAATAAAACAAACCCTAATAATTTTCCTTTTCAAATATAGCATTTAATGGACATAAATGTTCCGACAAGGAAAATTCATCTCCTAAAAATCTACCTTAAGACACCAATAAATGACAACTAATAAGCATAAAAGCTTGCCAAGTATAGGTTAACGGAGAGTAATCAAAGAGATTTAAATATATTATAAGAAATACCGACATAAATACTAATATATGAGAACCGCATTTTGGTCTCAAAACCCTAGCTCTCAGAGCCTCCTCTTGAAGGATGGCGGGTTAGCCAACCATCCTCAAGGATGTTTAGAAACCAAGAAAATAAATAAATGAAATCACTCTAAAAATCTACCCTACATTAACTAATAAATGACAACTAATAAGCATAAAAGCTTGCCACGTACAGGTTAACCAATGTACATCAAACGGATTTAAACATATTATAAGAAATACAGACATAAATACTAATATATGAGAACAGTCATTTGACCTCAAAACCCTGTAGCCCTCCTCTAAAGGATGGAGGGGATTTAGCCAACAGTCAAGAAAATAAAATAAATGAAAATCTATCCCCTAAAATATACCTACATTAACTAATAAGCATAAAGTCATGGCTACTGTGTTAACAGTTGCACATCAAATAGATTTAAACCTATTATAAGACATATACGTAAAATGAATACTAATATAAGAGAACCGTCATTTGACCTCAAAACCCTAGTTCTTTACCTCCACTTAAAAGATGGAGGGATTTAGCCAACCATACTCAAGGATGTTTGAACTATAAAATAAATAAATGAAAATGGGTCTCCCAAAAACTCCATCCTACATTAACTAATCAATTACAACTAATAAGCATAAAAGCTTGCCAAGTAATGTGTTAACCAAGGTACATCAAAGAGCATTTAAACCTATTATAAGAAATAAGGATATAAATACTAATATATGATAACCATCATTTTTTGGCTTCAAAACCCTATCACCAGAACCTCCACCTAAAGGGATGAAGGGATTTACCCAACCATAATCAAGGATGTTTAAACACCAAGAAAATCTATCTCCTAAAATCTACCTTACATATTAACTAATAAAGACAACTAATAAGCATAAAGCTTGACAAGGTTAACTAAGTTACATAAAAAGATTTAAACCTATTATAAGAAATACGAATAAATACTAATATATGAGAACCGTAATTTCATAGCCCTCCTGGGCCAAGGATGGGGGGTTTTAGCCAACCAACCCTCATGGATGCTAGGAAAGCAAGAAAATAAAATAAATAAATTAAAATAAAAGCAAATAAAAAAATGCTTGGAATAGAAAAGTCGAGAATGGAGAACTTATAGTGCTTTATTTTTTCCAAAGAAAAGCCAAAGTTCAAAAAGTAATAAAAGCAACTAAAAATGCTTAATAGGAAAAACTAAAAGTAATAAAATAAATTAAAATAAAAGCAACTAAAAAAAAATGCTTGAATAGAAAAGTCGGAGAATGAGAACTCATATATTTCTTTATTTTTCCAAGAAAAGCCAAAGTTCAAAAAGTAACAAAGCAACTAAAAAAATGCTTGAATAGAAAAGCAACTAAAAGTAATAAATAAATTAAAATAAAAGCAACTAAAAAAAATGCTTGAATAGAAAAGCAACTAAAAGTAATAAAATAAATTAAAATAAAAGCAACTAAAAAAAATGCTTGAATAGAAAAGCTGGAGAAATGAAGAACTTATAGTGCTTTCTTTTTCCAGCAAAAGCCAAAGTTCAAAAAGTAACGAAAGCAACTAAAAAAAATGCTTGAATAGAAAAGCAACTAAAAGTAATAAATAAATTAAAATAAAAGGAACTAAAAAGAATGTTTAATAGAAAAGCCGGAGAAATGGAGAACTTATGCGCTTTCTTTCAAAGAAAATAAAGTTCAAAAAGTAACAAAAGCGTCCACAAGTATGAGCTTTATATATAGCTGAGGTTAAATACCAACATACCCTCAAAAAGATTATATACACTGAGGGCAAAGGTGGGACAAATGAAAAACAAAAGCAAAAACTAATATTTTTTGGAGGAGGCGAAGACTCAGAGTTAAAACTAAGACACCCGCTACAAAATTGACTTGGTGCCAAAATTGCAGGCCCGGAATTTTCGCACCTGTGCTAAATTTCACACCGCGCTAATTTCCAAACATGCGCGAAAATTCAAGACTAGTGCGAATTTCGCGACCAAGCGGCTTCGCGAATGGTGCTAAAATGACGCGTCAAAATTTCGTGATCTCGTGTTCCAAATTTTTCGCGATCGGTTTTCGTGAAATTTAGCACGGTTGCAATCTCCTACAAATTTAGTAAACCAAATGCCGATCTGGCCTTCATGTTAATTCAATTGACATTGTTAGGTCGATTACAATTGATAACAGCAAAATTTGATAATTTTAACAAAAATAACGGATGGTGGCTTATAGAAATTATATTAATTTATGTGCATAAATAAACGAAAGCATCTATTAACTATTAGGTTTATAATTGTGATGTTATAATTTAATTATAATAATACCTTAATAACCTATACTATTAACTATGCTAATAGACTTTCGCTTATTTTACGGGCATACGTTAATATAATTCTATAACCCACCACATCTGCTATTTTGTTAAAACTTTTCCAAATTTTACTTATTTATGTGGTTGTGTCATTTAAGTACTAATCAAGAGGGTTTCCATGCTTTACAATTATGATTTGTTTCTGAGTGTTATTTGCTTTACAATTATGATTTGTCTGAGTGTTATCGCCTTCCCGAAATAGTGGTTTCCATGCTTTTCAATTGCGATTTGGCCCGGAGCGATGGTCGCCACCGGTGGGTGAAATCCTTGCTTTCTTCAAGGCTCATGCACTATAAACTTGTTGGGGCTTCACCAAGAAGTTTCAACATTATTGTGTGTGGACAAGGGAGATCCACCTATTCAAGATATAGCATGATTTTTTCATAGAAAAATATGGCACATGAGATTGATTTATCAACATTCAAGTCTATCACATTGGTAGAGCTTTTATATGAGCTGCTTGATAGGCAAACAAAACTCAATTAAAGGTTACTGACAAAAGGAGGCACACATATGTAATATCTGCAAGCAGAAGAGACACCAAAAATATGAAACAACTTCCCAACTGCATGTGGTTATGGTGATCTCTTGGCCTTGTCCATCCAACTGTATGTGGCCTTCAAAGCATAGGGCTCATCATATAAAATTGCACTTGAACAGCTCCACCAAATTCCCAACTTGCTTCAGACTAATTTATGTTTCAACCCAGATCTCAAAATATTGAGTGACTAATTTGGTCCAAGGTCGCGTGCTTTTGTAAGGTGGAGTACTTTTTGGCAAAGGAACAATGTACTACTTTTTGTGGCGTGGAGTACCCCTTTGAAGCGGTGAACAATGTTATGATTGGTGGCAGTATGTAGCACTATGATGTGTTATATGGTCTACGTACTTGACATTGGTATGGCATGTAACGTGGCCATACGGGTTTATACCAGCACGTGAGAATGATGCAAGATACTTAAACTGTTCTCAACAAAATCCTACTCCAGCACATTGGTTCTCCAAAGACCATGCTGTTAAGCAATGTCAGTTGCATGGTAGGGTAGGGGGACTCATCTATCATCACACACCACTTCAATTTTCTAGTAAACAAGAAATGAAAATTGAAAATTCAAGCTCGTCGTAATCTTCATATGTTTCATTTGCCGGATAATCATTATATTATCACCCAAAGATTGAAGTGGGAAGAATAAATACTCTCTTCTATTGTCTCTTGCCCCATTTTCCCATTATTACATTGTCATCAAATTTTTTCTCAATTATTTATATATATTTATCTCGCTTATTTATATGCATTAGAGACACTCTAACAGCCTGATTTTAATAACCCATACTAATGATAACATCTTAGAAGGAAGCCCTATTAGTTTCACCAGGGCCTCACAAAATAATGCTCCAATGAGATGCAATTTCGCGAGTGACCCCATTTTTTTTTTCATCCCGCTTTAAAAATTAAAATATGGATTCAAATTTTTAAACTCTCGTTTTTCATTATATTTATACTTAAGGTTTTAATGGATCTTTACAATCATCAAAGTGTTCTCCCAAACTTGAAAACTTCCTTCAAAAATAAATCAGCCATTCAATAAAAGTATAAATAATAAGATAAAGGACATTCAATATAATATAAATAATAAGATAAAGGTACAAGAAATGAAACTAGGTAAAAATAAATGAAGCTATAACAACAAGATACATAAAGACATATACAAAGTAATGAGCAGATGTACCACCTGGAAATTCGGTGGGAAAGTGGTCCCTTTGATCTCTTCGTGGTACCGGCGTGATTAAGAAAAATCAATTTTTCAATGTCATCATATGAATGGATGGCCACAAAGATATGCTTCGCGCACCCTTTCAGAGCGCTTTCATTCACTCGTACTAAAGACGGCCATGATGCCCATGCATTAATATCCACATGAATTTAGGTTCAGTGCATCGGCGGAAGTATGATGATGCACGTGAAGATCTTCAACTACCAATGGTTGTTCCATGGGGTTTTGGATAGTGCTTAATAGCTTCAAGACGCCACACGTAGCGTTCCTTCAATATCATACAGCAAGAAATTATCATCTAAACCATTGTAACACTTCAAATAATGCATCAATAGGGTATTCCCGTGCCCACAAGTAGCATCCGATCACCTTTATAAAAGTGAATTTCACAAATTTAAAGCACCTCATAATCGTATTTGTATCGGTGTAAAAATCAAGTTCAGAGCCATCAATCATGCTTCTTAAGTATCAGAGGTGAATTATACATCATTTATTCCCAAACGGAAACAAAGAGACTAAAACATGGAAAGCATGCAAATAACCAGATTCAGCTAAATAACCTTATAGCTCTAGCTGTTCACACCAAACAACAAGCAACACCCAATATTCAGCATAAAAGGAAGAAAGTGATGATGGGCTTGAATGAACTGAACCATCACAACCTTACATGAAAGCCCCATTTTCCGTACTCTGAATCTTTCTCCTTGCTTTCCCTCTATTCCACTCCACTTCATTGCCTCTCACAACCTGCCCCCTTTCTTTAAACTCCCACAAGTCCCTGTTAACACTCTCCCCCTTCTTTCTAAAAAAGGCTCTCCTTAATGCTAACTTTTACACAGCTCCTACCTAAAAATACTTCATTTGCTGCATATCTTCCTCAACAAGCCTTGCACCTTATCCCAAAAATGTCAGACTGCGAAAAAACCCCTAGCCAACAGTTGTATCTCTCTCTGTGCCCAAATCGCTGTAGGAAGCCCTTACCCTACAATTAGTGTGAGGGACTGTGCGAATGGAAACGCAGAGCGCATAATTAAAAAAAATTGTTAAAAAGGTGAAGTGATGGAGAGTATGGGTTTTGATGATAGTGAAAGGATAGGTATAGGTCACGTGCTAAGCAAGGATTTTCTCGAGAACCTAATAATGACTCCTTCAGGGTAATGGGTTGGGTAATCAGAATTTTAAGATACAGAAAGGGAAGGAAGTTATTGATGGGATGTATTGCATGGTAAGGGTGTGGAACCGGGTCTCAACCATCCCATTTTTATAATTCTAGATAACTTAAAATTTTAATTTTAGTTTAAACATTGAAATTAACAATAACCTATTCTTTATAATCTTAAACCTAAACCAATATATTATAATACAACAAATCCTAATTCTAGTAATTCTAATAAATATTCATGGAGTAAATTACTTTTAAATTTTATAAATTAATTTCTAAAAAATGAAAAGTTCATATTTGATGGTACATCAAATATACTCACTCATTAAAATTTTATTGTATATTTATTTTTTATTTAAACGATATGTTTACAACAAATAAGTAGATTTAAGCCCAATAATTATAATAGATTTATTTTTGTCCATATTTAATTCTCATTATACCCTTAAAGAATAATAATGTCATAGTTACTTAAAAGCAATTCTTTCAAATTTATTTCCATTTATAATTATCTATTTTTCTTTTATTATTAAATTAGACTAACATATTGGATTGTCATGATATCCAAAAAATTTCCTATCCATAAATTTGAATTACAAATTTATTCTGCAAATTATATTTCAAACTTCAAATAAATTAAAATATAAGTTTAAATAAAATTAGAGGATTCTAAATTAGAATTCATAAGCCAATAACAAGAGTTCCATATCTATCCATCAAGAGGTGTACGAAGTGTAAAATAAAATAACGAAGTTGAGTTCCATAACTATCCTCCCGCAGATGTACGGTTAAAATTAAAATAGTATTTCTAAATTCATAATGAAGTAACATAAGGTACATATTAGTAGACTTAAAGGTGGCGCTAATATGATAAATGATAGGTTTACAATGACTTAATACTTAAATAAAAATAAGTATTGCGGAGTCAATCACAACATACTTAACTTAAAGTCAATCCAAATTATTAGTGTCGATCCTCCTCTTACTACCAACACCAGATCCAGTGTCCAAGTATCCTCAATCTCTCTATACCGTGGCCGCCTCCAACCATGGAGTCCATGTCCAAGAGGGCGAACCAACAATCCCCGCCCGAATGGACAACTTCAACCCATTCTTGAATCTCCTGTAATACCCAAATTAATCCCAAGAAACCATGCATCCTCAAGATCGACATTCGGGTCTCTCCTAACTCATCACCGCTCAACCTTCTCTAGGTCGACCGACACCCAGCCGACACCACGTGTCCTAAAAATCTCCCTCGCAAGCTAAAGCCGCACCACCGACTTTAGCGCATGCCCTCGATGGTCTCTAACAACCTGTGAAACGATCCTCAAGTGATACTCATGCCCCACTCGACCGAGCGACTTCAAAATGTCATCTACGAAGACTACGACAAACTGATCTAAATAGGGTTGGAATACCCTATGCATGAGGTCCATGAATTGTGCTGGCTCATTCGTCAATCCAAAGGGCATCACCTTAAACTCAAAGTGCCCATGACGCGTCCTAAACGCCGCCTTAGACAACGTTCTCTCCTTAACCCTCACCGACAGTAACCAAAGGCCGGTCTATCTTTGTGAGTAGACTCGCTCCTCTCAACTGATCAAGCAATTCATCGATCCTCGGCAATGGGTACCGATTCTTGATCGTAACCCTATTCAACTGTCTGTAGTCAATACACAGTCAAAGGGTATTGTCTTTCTTTTTCGCAAACAGAACCGGAGCGCCCCATGGTGAAGTGCTCGGTCTAATGAACCCCTTGTCCAATAGCTCCTGTAGCTGGACTCTGAGTTCCTGCAACTCAACCGGTGCCATCCGGCGCGAGTCATAGACGTAAAGTACCGTGGTGTAACTGATACCGAAGTCTACTACCGCGGAGGTAGTCCGTAGCTCATCCGGGAAAACATCCACATACTCGCAGATACTCACTCGAGGTAGACCGCCTGGTCTCTCCTCGCCTCTGTAAGGCTCGCTAGCCAACCCGCAATCGCTTGAAACTTGACTCGTGATAATTGCCCGGGGCAAATGTCCTCGCTGTCTCCCGAAATACCATACGAGTACCGTCCCGCGCAGGAAATCGCCACAATCGATAACGATCCCGTAAGCTACACGCCTACCCATCACTAGAGACATCAAACTTTGATATGTCCATGATCCTCGTGTCCACCGTGAGTAGAGTCCCTAGATCCTAACTCGCAACCCCGACTTATCATTCTTATTCTCGCCTAATCCCTGTGGGAGAACTCACATGTAAAACGGCCCTCTATGTCTCAAATCTCCTAACTTTGGCCAAGTTTGTGGCCACGTAATCATCAAACTGATCCGGCTAACTCGTGAACTCCAGCCTACATAATCCATCATAGTTGTCGCCCTCGCTCTCAGCCTCTAGAACTCCGAGCCTCTCTCGCCTCGGCAAGTATTTACCCATGAATGCCCCCCTCGAAACTCGCCCCATGCTCATCGCTCTAGGTCTCTGTGAGGTCCTTCGCCCATTTCCACTATATTTGGGTTTCACCTCTAGCCGAACGCCAGCCTAGTCTAATTCGGGTCGCTGTTAGGAGGTAATCTCCATAGCGCGCTAACACTTTCTCGCTCGCATGAATTAATGGTCTACCACCACGGATCTCCTCCCCGTGAATGTCGGCGATGATGCGTCCAAACCTCGGGGGTTACTAGGATCTCCCCGACTACCGCTATGCACTGCGGCGATAGCAATGTGGCCGCAACACCTACGGCTCCTCTACAAAGGCCCGCGATCAAATGCCTGCTGGCCGGTCAAATGTCTGCAGCTCGACTAGCACCAGAGACGCCCCCACGTTCTGCTCCTACTAGCCATCTACACAATCAACATGGCACGCTCATTTGCACCCGCATTCTAAGGTACAAACACCGCATCAGATACTTCCTACACATAAATCGTTGCATATGCATCGTCTCGCATTTACGCTAATGCAAGGCAATCACTTTGCATTTAAAATATTGTTTCAACAAAATTTTATTTTCGAACATTTCATTTTTTTGAAAATTTTATTTTTCAAAATGTATCAAATTTTATTTTATTTGATTTAATTTAAATTTTTTTTCGATTGTGATGAATGGTTCATGAACCGTGTCCAAACAGAATCAAAAACATCACCGAGTCAAAAACTGTGCCGAAAACTGCCAGGTGCACGAAGACCAAATCGCCGGGCTTGGTACGCCCCAGCAAGACCGGCGCCAGTGCGCGCGGGCACGCCGACGATCGCGGGGCGTGCCCGGTCAGATCGCGGGCCAAGGCCCCCGCCAGATCGCAGCTCAAAGCCACTGCAGGTCGCAGCGCCCTAACTCCGGTATCAGAAGGCAGGCGGACGCGCGCATTTCGCGCTGGCCGCGGCTCATAAGACCATGCCCGCGCCAAGGCGCTACCGTCAGATCGCGGGGCCCTGGGCCAAGGCGTCGTGGGCGCCGGTTGAGCGCCACCGTACCAGACGCAGTATCGCAGTTCGCGACGCCACAGACCAAATGAATTCCTACCACGACAATTTTATATCGCGGATAATCGCCTTCCCCGTACCGCAATACCTCAAACCTTGCAATACAAATTCTGCCTTATCGGGCAATATACTCCGCCCACCGCACCGCAATACAATAGTTGTATCAAGAATACAATTTCCTGAAGAACCCACTCGCCCATGTCAGAATACACCCCACTCGCTTTCACTCATCGCACATAAACCTAGTATTGCAATAGAATCCACCTCTCACAATACGATTTGGGCAGTAGCCCTTCCAAATTTCTGCACCAAACTTTTTTTTTTTTTTCATTATTTTTATATTTTTCAATTATTTCTAGTAGTTGGAAAAATCACTAAAAATCACTAAAGATCATTTTTTTCATTTTCATATAACACTCAAATAAATTTATAAAAATTTATTTTCTCCATTTCAATTTTTCAATTTGTAAAATCTAGAAAATTATTTTCCTCCTCTAACCAAATAAATTTATAAAATTTATTTTCTTTTCCACTTTTCCACCGAAAAATTTTTCTCCACTAAATAAATTTATAAAATTTATTTTCTTCCATTTTCCAATCCTCATCCAATAAATTTATAAAAAATTATTATTATTATTATTTTCATAATTTTGCACCTAATTTTGTACACTGTACCACTCAAAAATGTTTTCTACACATTCAAGTGCTAATCACCAAGCACACATATATTCCATAACACACACATAAGTCATGGCATACACACCATCATACATTCACCAAATCACACAAAACACATCAACACATGCATGTAGTGTCCTAGTTTTGTCCCGTGATTTTCTAGGTAATCTCATACCTAAATCGAACATCGAACCACACCTAGTGGTGATGCTCACACTCAATTGAGGCCTAAGCCCCAAATCCTAAATCTCTAGGTTTCCACATACCCATATTTCCACATCAAACCATCAAGTGGTGATCGATACCCAAAACCCGAGCCCCTAGGTATTCGTGATACCCAAGCTCGATACCAAGTCGTGACGCCCCATTTGATATTCTGCACTATTCCGCCGCCCATTTCACTACTCGACTCATACCACTTATGGCACATGAGTACGCGGTTATGTGACTTTCACGCATCGAACATCGCTTACTTATCTAAACGTGATGCCTCAAAAACGTGTCAACCGACTATCTCTCGAATATTACGAAATTTTACGCAAGCTAGATTTCGCGAGACGATTCCAACGGTGTAATCCGCTTCGTCATCCGAGATCTAGAGAATTAATTCCGGATTTTTTTTAACCGAATTAACAATTTTGTAATCGAAATTACGATTTTGCCCTTATTCCAGAAATTTGGAATTTCTCGGATCTTACAACATCGCTAATAATATCTATGATATAAATATATAAATATATAATATATAAATATATAATATATGTAGGGCATATAAGCCGCTCGACCGAATATAATACGTTATTTGGGTAGCTGATGATGGGGGCCGGCGTCATTGCCTCTCGTAGGTCAGGGCTCAGGGTTTTTAAGGTTCATGAGAAACGCCACAAACGCCTACACGTTCTTTACAACCACCCTTGAAGCCCACACAGTCCGTAGTTATCTCCCCTCTCCTACACGCCGCCTTTATTTTCCCTCTCGTCTTCTCCTCTTTTTTCTCCTCCTCTCCCCACTCAAATTATTCTTATGCAGTACACATGCACAAGCCCACACATTTCATTTCACTAAAGAAAGGAAAAAAAAATAAAAATATTGTCAAATTTAGTTTCTTATAATTTGTACTGAGAAGTCAATAAACATGTGGCTAGTAAATATCTACCTTTAACTTTTAAAGACAAAAAAAAATTCATTTTAATACTACCAATAAAAAAGATGGACATCAATTAAAAAGTACATGACTAATTTTTTTAAATCAATTAATCAGAATGAATATAATTATACTTAATTCAATTTATTGTTTATTATTTAATAAACAAACATATTTTATTATTAGCTTATGTATGACCTAATTAATTAGGATTTTCGTACGATTTTATATTAAAATAATTGCTTGAAATTTAAAATCGATTTATTTTATTGGATAATTCTATATAAATAGTAAAATTACTGAGGGAAAAAAAGGAAACAGTTGAATAGAATTTTTAGAGTCTTGTTGTAATTAAATCAATAATATTTTCAACTTAAAAGAATAAATATGAAATTACATATTATTTGTTTTAAATAATATAGGAAATTTATTATACTTGAAAACATTTTAATTTCATGGATTAAAATTTTCTTTAAAATAAAATAAAACTTAGCTTAGATTTTGTTTTTAATATAAGTCTTATATATTTGGTAAATATTAATTTAAGCACATACTTTTTATACAGAATAAAGTAAATTTTTATTATATTAACTAAAAATAAAAAATACTAACAATTGAAAACAAATATTAATTTTTTCAAATAAGTTCAATTATCTTATATATTTTGAGTTTCCTTAATATTAATATTATCTATTATATTAATTATTTTGAATACATTTTTATTTCTGGGAGCATCATGAGTGTACTGGGAGGTCCGAAAGACGAGATAATTTTGGCGGGTGGAAGGGACACCTAATAAGGTAGTAGGAGGTTGGCGTTATAGGGTATTCCATACACAGAGGGGGGAGATTTAGGCATGCCGCATTGGGAGGATAGACATGATAGCTGTGTGAATCTCTAGGTTGTCAAGGCCTCGATGCATCCGACGTGAGGATGATGAAATGTTTTTAGCTGGATGTGCGAAGCTGGGGAGGACCTAAAGATGATTTTCTAGAGATATCATTAGGATGACTTTTTAGAGCATCATTACCTATGACTTTTAGACTTCGATTGAGGGACCGGATATTGACAAAACAATATTTTCTTTTCCATGACTTGAAACGGGTATCGACAAAACAACTTTTTCTTTACCATGACTTTAGGACTTCAGCCTAGACGCCCCAAACCGGGGGTGTCCGCTGACTACCCGTCAACCTGCGGAATCTATATGTCTCGCTTTTACGAGACACACACTGAAAGCAGTGTAGCCACATGGGCTCACATATCCATACTAAAAAAAAATAATGAACTATATTCTCATAGTTTTCTATTTGTTCTACAAAAGCTTTATACATATTTACAAAAATATTCATTTAAAGCCACATTTCCGCTTTCTTCAAAAAACTACCCCATCGAAGCCGTCCCGGATACCTCGAACCTGAAAGTAGGTCTCACGACGGTACGAAGAAAGCCCAGTAGAAAATTGTCCTACAAGGGCTACTCCCACCTAAAATGCATATGCAAATTAAGATATATAAACAATCAATCACATTCCATACAATTATTCTCTATATGAAAATGTCTACAACATGCATGAGATGCAACCCTCATGCTTATGACCCAAGTCCCAACCGACTCCCTCACACTTGAAATGCCAAGCGTGACTAAAACTTGTCACACACCATGACTAAACCATTGGACACCCTCCAATTTTATTTATCAAAAACTGATTTTGATTCTTTTCCTTTATTTTGTGGGCGGCAGTTTCCGGTTTTACGCGTGTAGGGCGCCCGCCACGCCTTTTCAACTTATTTTCACGAACGCATCGTCGGTAATTCATGTCTAGTGTGAATAACTGTCTGGGACTTTCACCACAGGGGATCTACCCAAACTTGCTCCTTGAACATGTAATTTATCATTTGATCATTTACACACTTTCGTGAATCTCTACCTTGGACTTGAAGCTACGCATTTTTCTGAGCTCCACGACCCACTCCTGCAGTACAGTAAATAACCTTACCCTACGCCCTGAACTGGCCCAGCGATGTGACCGATAAGTATGAAATGCATGATGTCAATGCATTTTTCCTCATATTTACGTACATGAATGTTTACTACATGAACATTTACGATCATGGATAATTATAATTTATACACATATAATCTACACTCATTACATATCATGTTATACATCAAATAGCATGCACTCCAAACATCACATTTTCACATGTGTTCAAACAATAAATAACACCTGATGCAGGTGCTTGCGGGACCATTCAATAAAATTTACCTCACGGCCTTCACAAACATGAACCTATTGGCTCAAATCCTTATTTTCTGACAAAACCTCAACACCTAGAGCTTTCATTCTGTTAAAACCCTAACTCCTCGGTCAAGCACGACGATTATGGAGATCTTTCACAATAATTCTGGCGAACTAACACATGGCCTCTCATGACTCAGCAACAACCCCTACCATTATAAAGCCTTTAGGCTAAAAAGAAGTAAACAAATGGAAAATATCTACCTCTTGGAGAGTTGGAAAACTCCCAAAGACAGGAGATTCAGCGTTGTACTCTCGATGCCAGAACACTTCCCCTCTTGTCTCGAAAGGATCAGTGGGTGAGGATGGCCTGCGAATCAGAGGAGGCGTTCTCTCTAAGTTTCTCCAGCCCTTGTATGCCACTCTCCACGAATTCTTTCCTTTTACTTACTTGCTTTTCTTTTTCTCTTTTCTCCTTTCTCTCTCATTTCTCACTCATTTTCTCCTTTTCTTACTCTTTCCTCTATTTGGTCGGCACTCGCGCTTTTTGGAGAAGTCCTCATCGTCAATTGGGAGAAATTTCCTCCTCTCCTTCCTCAAACAAGGTGTGGCTCTATACTCCTGTTTATATATTTCATAAATCACTTTTATGACATCATGCACCACATGGCATCATATGGCGTGAATCATCTCGGCATTATTAGTATTATAACGATCTTAGAGTCTGCTTGTGGTGTAATGTCCACATCTTGCCATGTGTCATTCGACACCCCACACCTCGGCAGTGAAATCCGACCACTTTCAGATCTTGAAATTCGACTGATATTCAAAATTCATAGGCAGTTCAACGGAAAAGTCCGTTTCGTCATCAAGTGCAAAAAATTCCGGGTTTTCGCAGAATTTCATTTATCATTCCTTAAACCATAGTTTCAGGTCTCACATCAGTTGGAGGGAAATGGGATAGTGACAAAACAACATTTTCTTTGGCAGCTTTCTTCTGGATTTTCCATCAACGAGCAAAAGCGGAGACCAGCGATAACAATGGGAAGATCATGACTATCACGTCGTTAGGGCGCTGCGTGGGTAACCTTTGCTGCTGACTCCTGCTTGTGATTTGCAACTTCTTGTCACGGTCTGAAGATAGGCGCATTGCGGTTCATCGCGACTATTGACTTGTTGTTCCTGACATCAAAGATATCGAAATGGTTGCAGTTCATCACCGATATTGACGAGCACACCGAAGCTTGCAGGAAGATCTCGGATTTTTGAGAAAGGTTCAACAGTTGAGAGACTTTGATTCAGGCGACTTCCAGAGGATTTGCAAGGTAGTGAAACGGCGACCATGAACACGAAAGATTGTTTGTTCAGTTGAAGGACTATGAGGAATCTCCATCTTCGACACAGCCCTTAAAGACTTGAGCGATCTTGGTTGTAGTTATTCATCGAATGTGAAATTATTAAGAATTTGCATTTGCATCTGACAATGGATGAATCTACTGGGCGTGCCTCATCTTGAATCTGAAGTTTTCTCCAGTGAGTTCACGTGTGCACACAGGCGCAGACACCTGATTAAGCCATCTGAATTAGCTTCCTACTTAAGCATCCTAGAATCCTTCTTTCAGATAACTAGAGGGGACCGAACAATCCTTCCATGCATCAGGTTAGTTGAAGAAAGATTTCCAACATAGTCATCGGATGATCCTATTTGTCAACTTCATCGGTCTTTATCGCAAACTTTAATGATTCACCCACCTCCATCTTTAGTTCTTATTGTTGATTCTTTTGCATCGATTCCATAGTGACATTTATCATCAACTCCATATCTTCGGTAGTCATGTAGAGATTTAGAGGATCATTTTAAACATCATCATATTTAAGGAATACATTCAGGTTAGTTGCCGGCTAGTGTTTATTTTGTTTATTATTAAATTCAGGACTTCTCTTAATTCCTCTGTATTTTCATGATCGAAATGACCTACCATTAGGCTTGGTGTGGATATTTAAAAGGCTGCGTGGTTGATTAATTACAAACACATATATAAATTATTAAATTGGGACCATATATATATATATATTGTGCATACGAAATGATAAGTTGGGAATATATTTGATTTATTACTTTTTAAGAATATCTCTTATTTTATACACCTCATGTGAAGTCCAAATATCATATTATAGAAATCAAACCACTATATGTCGTAATTTAACGTCTTCATATATTCTTAGATTATGGTTTCATATAAAACATGGATGATATCTTTGCTATTGGTCTTTTGTTTAAATTTTTTTTTATCCACATGATTGTTTGTTATTACTTTAGCAATAGCCATGTAGTATGCATAATATAATGATATATTTTAGTAATGAAACTTCATATTTTAGACTACCAAATGTTAATAATAATTTTTAAATGGTGGCAACAAAATCAATATTAAATATTTATTTCTATTAGTACATTATGGTTATACATTTGTAAATTTATGAATGATTGGTAGTAGGACATTTATTTTCTTTCCTCTATGGACACACACTTAATGTTAATATGCTGAACAAAGGTGTCAATTTGGCACATCTTGTTTGTGCTTGATATTGAATTATTATATATTCATTTTCCTAATATTTTAATTACAGTACATGTAATCTTTTGATATCTATTATATTCAAATTAACAAGTTATTTATTAACTCATATTTTAGCACATTATTATTATTTTTGAGTTTCGATAATATTTATCATAAACGAACTTTAACTTAGAATACTATCAGTTGACATTAAAATAAACCCGAAATATCTTCTCTATTCTAGACATTTCAGTAATGTTATTTTAATGAATTGAATATTAAAATTACAAGGTCATGAATCATAATTGTTTTTAAGCGTTGGTGATTAAATTTTGACGAGAATTGTTTATTACATGTTTTGTTTTAAAAAAAGAATCATCATAACACTTTTGTAGAGGGCTTCAACATGTTTAAATTGTAGAAACTCTCTTAGCATGTTTCCGCACTAGAAACTCTTAGGATTACATATTGTTTTGGTGTAACTTTCCCAAGGATGTTGCAGCCTCTCATCCCTTGACAAAGCTTATCATTCCCCTAGACTCGACTTCACCTAATAGAAAGATGATTCATTGGTTATTTCGACCTTTGCCCTGTTTTCTTATGCTTAATTTTTCAAATTGTTTTTAAAGAATAAAAAATAATTCTTTTTGATCTGGATATTCTCTGTATCTTTCTTGTCTTATGCTTCATCTTCATATATTCTTGAGTTTTTTTGAGTTAGTTTCTTTCCTTTTCATGGATAATATCTTGCTTATTTTCCTTTATTTATTTTTAAGTCCACATACTTATTTGATATACTTTAAGAAATAGCCATTTAATTTGCATATTTCATATAACAATATAAGTCCATAATTCACCATTCAATCCTTTCACAACAGTAGATTAAGTATTTGTTTTAGTTAGTGCTTATCTAGTGTATTTCAGCAATAGCCATTTAATTTTGTATATTAAGTTTATTTTAATAAAGCAGTTTCTAGTTCACCTACAAAAATCTCACTAAAATAAAAGTCAAACACAAGTAATAAAGTAAATTATAGCATAGCATTAGTTAATTAATCTGATACACAGGTTTCATCTTAATGATATATTTGCATTTTATTGATTAATTAGGGTAGACTATAAAATATTAAAGTGTGCACATTGTCCAATGTTACTGTATATTAACCATGAGCCATATAACAACCTCACAATAGTATTATAAGTACATGATCAGTAGATTAATTATTGTATTTATAGTTTTAGAAAATGAAGTATCATATTGTGATATTTAACCTGTTGAGAACATGACTATTTATTTGCTGAATGGATCTTTATATACAATATAGCATTAACACTTTAAATCACTATTAAAATAACGCATTTTTTAGACATAAAACTTTATGGTTTAATGTATTTTTATTTTGTTATTAATGATAGCATGGATGAGGTTGGATGTTAAAAGATAGAAGGTCGAGGAGTATGAAGAAGAAGTTTGAATACTTCATTAATTTTGCATTACAACATTGTCAAAATCGAAGTGTCATCCGTTGTCCATGTATGAGATGTGGAAACTTAATGCATCATACACCTAACAATTCAAGTATATTTTCAATAGTATGATCAGGTTATGTATCGTATGACACTCAGAGGAAGAAAGCGGTCACTACTATTAGAGTAGGAGCCAATCATTTGCCAGTAGCACAAGTTATGATACATTAGATTATGGTGATGTTGCTAATTACATTAGAAATGGTTCCACGCCGCACAAGATAGTGCATGAATGATCGATGTCATTTAAAAAATTGTTTGATGTTTGGCATGCTGCACCCTAATTGTTTAAAGTACAACAAGCTTTTTATTAGTTAAATTTGTACAACGGCAAAATATGGATTGGTCGGATAAAAGCTTTGGTTACTCGATTCTGTTGGGGATATGTTGCCCGCTGAACATTGAATCTTATATCCATGTATGAGGCTAAAAACCTTGAATGCATTAGGAATGGAATACGAAGATACATGCATGTCCAAAACGATTGCATGCTATAGGAATGAGTTGAGGATGCATCTTCATGTCCTACTTGTGGAATGCCGGGGTCTGGAAGTGGCCTGAAGCGAGGGTGAAACACTAAGGGAGTGCTGCAAGGTATTGTGGTATTCCTCATCCCATATGAGTTTAGGAGGATATTTGATCTCTAGAAGCGACTAATGACCTAAAATGGCATGCAAAAGAGGAAATGATGGTAAACTTGATAACGGTTAAACTCCTCTTGTTATTGAACCGATATTTGGTACACTTGATTGAAAACCCTGGCACGCCATTTCGGCGAATGGTATCAAATCCACGCATTCAGTTCAATGAAGGTACAAGTTGTTGGCTATCATCATATCATGCCATATTTATCCTTAATACTCGCGAAAATTGTAGTTATCTGTTCATATCAGGATTCCGCATTTGACCGCGTGTGACATTGACCCATGTTTGGCATATCGTGATGTTTAAAAACTTTATGGGGAGGCAGGGGTGGAAACATGATGCACATAAAGTTTTCACATTAAAAACTATTTACCATTATGGACGTTATCGTTTAACCTATAGCCAACCTGGATGCACTATTAAGGATGTTATCAACACATCCATCTCTGGTGAAAAACTTCACCTTCATAGGCTAAAACGTGAATAAAGCTAAATATCTGTATCAGTTTCTTCCATTGAACTATCATTTAAAGCGAGAGGCATTAATAATTATTAAGTTTAACACCTCAACTAACTTCTGGAGAGATGCGAAATACAAGTTGATGGTTCATAACTCTTGGAATAAGAAAAAAAATATGAAGGAAATCAATTGTCAAATCTACAGAGTTGCTGGAAAAGTCTATCTTTTTTTAAACGAATCACGAAATGTTTGTATGTTCGTCATGACTTAGATCTCTTCATGTGAAAAAGACATATGCCAGAAACCATTGTTGAGACTTAAACCAGCAGTTCTAAAGTCAAACAAGGATGAATCAGTTATAAACAGTCTTAATTGATGGGCTTAGGAAGGAATTTAATACTAAAGTTGGGTTGAAGCGAACTTATCTCCCATCATATACATAGTGAATGGAAAAACGATGTAATGGAAGTTTAAAAATATTTGGGTTCTGAAAGTTGTATTCAAACTTGGAACCTTGTGTCTGGTGGAAGAACTAGCTCCATGTTAGTCCCATAATTATCTTTGCCCACAAACCTTCTTGCAGTATGATTAGATGATGACACCTTTAAATATTGGTTGTATTACAAGTTAATAGCTGGCACTATTACACTTTGTGGAGTAATGGAAGTATAAATTAAGTTTTAACGATAAGACATAGTAGTCTTTGTATTGAATGAAATATTGTACCATTTTGATATCATAGCCTTGTTTGTTTAAATAGAAGTGAACTAATATTAATGGACCCAGAGTCAATGCCATGAGATAGGATGTACCAGGTGAATATGAAAGTTCTAAAGGTTATGTTGATAGTAATCATAGAAGGTTGTTATAGTGTTTCTGGAAAAGCTTTGGGTTTATTACAGTTATTTATTAGATATGATCTTGATTAAGGATTCTTCTATTTATAAAAAGATGAATGATATAGAAGCCTTTACACCAGCGATGATGACCTGTTAATGATGACAGAATTGAACAACAGTCATTATGTTCGCATGAAATCACGACCATTCATCGCAACCTTATATCCGTAAGCATTCTCTATGCAACGCGACTTTGTTACTCTTCTGTGCGTGGATTAAACGCGCGCAGCGCCTATTTGCGCCAGATAGTGATCTGCAAATATTTTACGAAGGCGGTATCTGCGATCGATCAAGGTGAAGTGGCTGGGGATGAACGTCATGCGCACGTTAGCTATTGGCCGAAAAGGTGCAGATCGCGAAAGTTGCATCTTTAACCGAATCAATACTTTCATGTTCTCCGTTCTGTTCATGTATCAGTATGGATGGAACGCGGATTGATGAAACAAATCAAGGAGAACCTGTGAAGAGGATCATGGTATGACTTACAAGGATTGAACAAGTTTCTTACTTATCTGCGGTTATGTATCATTGTGGTTGTTCCATACGAGATGGAAGTATTGAAACCACGGTAAACTAAAAATAATAGGTGTGAAATAACAATGGCATCAACTATCGATTACAAGTGCTGAGCTAGAATCTTGTGCGTAGGATGTGTTTCATAGGGTTATAAGAGATATGGGACCTTGATTATAACATGTAAGGATTTGTTGTTTCGATGTGATTGGGTTATTAATAAACCCGTTATCAGGTTGATGAGCTTGGTTTCCGATAGTTGATCTCTGAAGATAGGACATAAATGGTCTTTTATTTTGGCATCTCGACTGACAAGTATTTCTTGGACAAGTTGATCAGATGGTTTGTTGTTCTTTCAGGCCAGAAAGGACTCTTGCACCAGCCATCAAAGGGTGATAGTAGGCTTCTGAAACAAATTGCCTTGGGAACATCCGCCGCCACGTGAATACGGCCTTTATTAGGTCCTCAGGTGAAGTTGAGGCTGGTAAATTGTGAGCAGGTGTGAGAAGTTGGATTGAACTATTTAATCATATTCATATGTTTCTTTTTTATATATTTTACAATTACTACCAGTGATTACTAAGTGTGTTGTGACTGCTAAATTATCGTTAACATATAATGAAGTAGTGATGATATTATGGTTTATTATTTTATTCCTTGTTAGCTTTATTTTTATAATGTATTGCCATTTGTAACCCATTAAACTAACATGTGTTGATATATATTTAATTGTTTTAAACTTGTATTTTCTAGCCTAATTGATGATTAAGAAATAGTGTTTGTGGATGCTTCTATTGACATCTCATAGCACTTTAGTTTTGATTATAGTGTAAGAGAATGGAAGAACTATGACTTAATAATTAATTTTTTTTAGACGATCCTCTACTTATAGTGAAAGTTAATAAATGGAGTATAAGATTTGGAAGGATAATAAACAACTCTTCCATTTAAGTTATTTATACCAGGACTACTACATATTAGATTAAAATAATTTTAAGTAAATCTAAAGTTATACTCATTCTGACTTAATATTATAGTTCATAACTGATCATTCCTCATATTCAATGTTTATAAATTGACATAAAATAAATTAAAATAATTGATGTCTATAAGTTGATTGATTTATAATATATGCAAAAACAATGACAGGCATAAAACTAACAATATTTAATGTTAGACCTATGGTGGTAAACTATGTATGACACAGTTTTCAAATAAAACATTGTTATAATAATGACATAGAATTTGTAGAAATAACACCTGCGTTGACACAAATCTAACCTCTGATTGATTTGAATGTTCTTAAGTAATGTATTAGTGTTGTTGATATTTAAACATAACTGAAAGAAAGACTTATTAATTTGTAAAAATCTCTTTACCCAATTGTATTATATTATAGTATTTTTATGCTGTTTTCATTACTTCAAAATTATCTGGTATTTATGATGTTAAAATGTTTGTTGTCTTAGCAATGCCTTTTTGCCGCTTCGATTTTACAGCGTCTGCTAGCTGTGACAAATAGAACACGAAGGAAAAAAAACAAGTAGTACTTTAATATCTATTCTAATTTTACAAATTAACTTATAAGGTGGTTTCATCTTTGTATTTACTTTTTCATGTAGGATCAATCTGAAAGAATCACTCCAAAAATTTAGAAGGATCAACAGAACCAAATATTACAAAGAATAAAAGTAAGGGAGTTGAATTAATAATGATTATATTGATGGTATAGAAATTGGTGATGGATCTATCTGATTGGTTTTCACTTAGGTCTCCTTACGGGACCATGGTTGAGTAGACTATCTTCAGTTGTGACTGGTGCAAAATGAGTTGAAAAGTTGGGATATTGTTCGAATTTATGAAATAATTATTTTTAATTGTCTTCTGTCTTGTGCGATTGTTACATGCATTCATACCAATAACTAATTGCATTTGCGGAATGCGTTGAGGTTCTTTGAGATAGCAAGAATAATACTATTGCGCTCGATGTGAAAGTTTAGGTCATTCAAGCACCATCTCACAAAAGACTATATCATGCCTTATAAGGATGACCACAGACACCTTAAGAGCCCCCGTCTTGTTACAACTATATTGAAACTGAAATATGGGAAAATTGGCTGGTTCATGGACAAGGGCTGTAAACAATAAAAAGTCGGAAAACTGGCGAAGAAACTGTTACATTCATCGACAGTAGAAAGGTTATGCAAACTTTGAGCAAAGAGTGGTAAGTCACTTGTTTTCATTTATACATTTTTTTTTTTATTCTTGGCTTAGTAGGAAAAATTTAATATTGTAGTTATAATATATAATGATTGTGTGATGAATAATTTTTCTTATTATTCTAATAGGATATACTTTGTAAATTGTTGGTAGATGTAGTTGTTTAATGTAAAAAAAAAAATTAAAGCAAGTATACAAATAAAAATATATCTATTATTATGTTTTTGTAGAATACAAAAAAACAAATATCATTTATAATTTTGATTAGTATTATATAATCTTGACAATAGAAATGATTTGCTTTATTATTATATCTAGCGACAATTACACTTAATGAATCGTTATATTGTGAGTACAGGATGAAAAAACGTGGATTCTAGATAATACTCAGTTAGAGAATTGTGGAAGTTGGCTAGAGAAGGAAGGCAAATGTGATCATTGAAACTGACATGTTGACAAATTGTTAGTTATCAAAACCTTTCGACGATTATACATTTAGGTTCTAAAGCTTATAAATATGATATTCAAGCTAACTTGTTATGTTGTTTTGTAGGATGAGTTGACTACTAATGCCAAGAAGCTCGGTATTCCTACTAGTGGTCCAAATGATATACTTACACAAGCTTTAGGAACACCTGAGCATCCTGGTAGAGTAAGGGCAAAGGGACCAGTAAAACGTAATGCATATTTTGATGTTCCTGGTCATCAGGGATTGTTAAATGGATGAAGAAATGATATTGCACAAAAGGAGAAAGAATTAGAGAAAGTGAAAAAATGTAGTCAGTGAGGAGGAAGCTTTTAAAGCACAAGTAAGCAACGTGGATATTGAACACATCATCGAGGGTTCTGGCTTCCTCCCACACCCACGATTCTGAAATGAAGCTGACACAAATGTCAGAGCAACAATTGCTTACAATTCATGAAGAAGAACATCGAATGCATCAACACAGGAGTTAGGATGAAGGTTAGCTGCTCGGTATCCGATGGGCCAAAAGTATATATATGTTTGACTTTGGATTTTCCATTACACTACCATTAATGTATAGTTTTTTTTGTGAATATTCATATTTGTTTACCAAATGTAGTGACATATTTTTAATTTTTATAAGGTTAAAAATGTGGCCTGTAGAGACTAGGAAAACATTGTGCACTCTGCAGCATATGTTTCTGAAAAGAAGCAAATTATGGTCCGAACTACAAGAATCTGCATCATGGTCTTGTTGACCTGAGTGTCTTTCTACCGTTTCCACTTCCAGAATGTCTCTAAAATGAGGGGAAGGAGTTGGGCTGAGTATTATGGCCTGCTGAGCTTGTGATACCTTATGAAGGAGGGCAGAGGAATATATTATAATTTCTGGAAGGATTAATTTGTTATAGTGTTTTATTCTTACTAATGCAATAATGTTCTAGTGTTGGACTATGTATTGAAGAAAAATGAGAAGAAAGAGAAAGCAGGCAGTGAGGAACCTATTGAACAACGAAGAAAATCAAAGGATATTCAAGCATTTCTTAAGCAGTTTTGACATTTGAAAGATAGACCAGCCCCAAGTGCAGATTGGTGATCATTTGGTATGGAATTTTCACATTTCTTTTGGTGGAAGATATAGAGTACATCATAGCAGTCGAGGTTTCATCAAGCGTATTTGTTTCTACATATGGTGGATTTCTTACATGTGCGTGAGTTCAAGTCATATTTATGTTACTAATATCCCTTATATTTCAATTTTCTTATGTACTTGTATCCAAAATGAGAATACAATAAGGAAAGTTGATATTTGTGAAATCTGATAATAGTTTATTTGAGCAACAAAACCAAATTTGGAAAATAGAAGGCTCGATACATTCTTGAGAGATTGATAAATTCAAGAAAAGGCGAGTATGTTTTGTCCCTTACAACCCGGGGTAATTGTCTTAATAATGACATAACATTTTCGTATTCATGTTTTATTATCAAATTACTTCTCACGATCTTTTAATTTGTGTTTGTTATCCTCTACAGTTTTCATTGATTGAGTTATAAAATTGAAACAATAGTAGTGTTGACTCTGAGATAGCCCATAAAGACAGAGAAGTAATTAACATGTATGTATTTCCTTTATATTTGGCTTAGATTAAGTATTCATGGTTGAAATGTATCTTAATTTTCTTAATTTATTGATGACATTGAATTTATTCTTCTGTGAAAAGAAAACTTACAAGAAAGACCTTAATTGGATGCACGTGTTGAGGTAAGATAAAATCATCACCATTTTCTTAATCTCTGTGACAAATCTCATAGGGTGTGTTTTAAATTAATGCTATATTTTTCTATTAAATTTGAGACACTTTAGTTGAATAAATATAAGATTTTTACCTTTGGTTTACATTTACCAATATTGGGTTCATGGAAGTTTTATCACATTATATATGTATATTTTCTAATTATACATGACTCATCATAGAGTCCTAGACAACATGGAGGGGTTCATTAATGATTTATTATGTGATGAAGTATACTGAATGAGATCATTTTGATTTAAAATTCTGAGTTGAAGAGTATGAACTCAAACTATAATATTAGTTAAGTACTATGAGTTTATGAATGTGTTATATTGACATTTTTTATTAATAATATGTCGGTTTAATGGCAAAAGTCTATACTCAGCATGAAATAAATTTATTAAGATCAAAGTGGGTAGATTTTGTCCAACACTCTTGCTTCATGAGTAAATATCTTAATTTGCATTATTCGATATTTCTATTTTATATACTTCAAAAAATATATAAACGATGGGTATGGATGTTTTTTTTTTTTTTTGTAAGGTTTATTGGCATGATGAAAGTTTTGTAGTTACTAAGATCTCTTCCACCAATATTTAGTATTATAATTTGTTTATGTATTTTTTGTTCTGAGTTGATTCTGTGAGAATAGTAAAAGGCTTCAGATCTTTTTTCCATGGTGACCTTTCCTTTCTGTATGTCACGGAGTGAGTTATATTTTGGTTGTGTAGTTATTTGGTAAGATAAAAGTTTGTGTACTTTTACTAAGGTTTCATTAGATGGATTTCATCGTGAACCCGATAATTAGTTAATATTTACTTATTTTATTTGGAGTGAGTTTCGAGATGGTGAAATACTCAGGAATGGTTTTTTTGATAACGAAGGTTCAGTTATGTACATCTTGAATATTAATATTTTATCTCCAGTAGTTGTTTGGTAAAATGAAAGTTTATATAGTTGTTAGAGATGATGGATGAATTTCATCTTGAATTGATAATTAGTTTGTATTATTTCTTTGTATTATTGGGTATAGGTTTCAACTAGTGAGGCTTCATCTGGTTTTTGCGAGGAAAATTGAAGTCATATACATCTAGTTTTATTAATATTTTGGTTGTCTAATTGTTATTTTGGTAAGATTAAAGTTTGTATAGTTCTTAAGTTTCATTACATGGGTTTCATCTTATACCCATTGAATAGTTAATATCATTTTTATTTCCTTATTTTATTTGGTATAGGTATCGGTTAATGAAAGACTCAAGATGGTATTGTTTACAGAGATTTCAAGATGTATATACGAATGTGTTACAAATATTTTTTGGTTGTACAGTTGTTATTTTGGTAAGATTAAAGTTTATGTAGTTAATAAGATTTTATTACATGGATTTCATTTTCAACTAATAATTAATTAGTGTCATTTGTTTATTTATTTTTTTTGGCTACGAGTCAAGATAATTGAAAGACTCAAGATGGTTTTATTGCATAGAGACATTTAAGATGTATATACATACATGGGTTATTAATATTTTAATTTGTATAATTCTAAGAGTTTTATTTTTCATGTATGTACGCTACTATAAGTAGAACTTGATTTACATTCTATCTTTGGTATCTTTAATTCTAAGTAAGTTGCTTTAGCTTCTCTTTTGAATATATTATTTTGTTTTTTTTGTATATTGAAACAGGATGACAAATTACTTAATTCAAATTAACTTACCTGATATATATGTACATGTGTTTTATATTAGCTACATCTGCGTATTTATATGGTGCATTGTGGTTAATAAGATGTCTTAGTTATGAAAACAAGGTATATTTTGTAATAGTCATTTAAATTAAGCACCCGTGCTATATGTCAACAAGTTATTTTGCATCATATATACTTCTTCATAGTAACATTAAAAAGTTTATTTTAAAATTTTCCAGAAGATATCATGACATATGTTTCTGATTCTAATTTATAATCTATGGTGGAAGGTCAGTACCTTGACATATATTTAAAAGAAACCTGACTTATTTGGACACAAACCTTGACATAATTATGAGTGAGAAGTTATATTGATTAATAGAAAAACACATTATTAACATTTTATATATATGGTTGCCTTGATACACCTACCTTGACACTGCAATAGATGACATATAAGACTAGGAAGTTATGATGACATATAACACATACGGTGAGAGTTAGTAACCGTTAAGATAGGCCTTTTTTCTTATAGTGTGATTAAACTGATACTTCATTCAACTATTCCCAAACCATGAGTAAGTTGGTGATCTATTTGAGTAATCTTTTAGAGTTCATTAGGTCGATGTCACACCCACCCACACTAGCGGCGATTGTGCAGCCTTTGAAACCCAATGGTACTTCCAACAACTAGAGAATCCTGTGAAGCAAAGTCGTATGCTTGCTGAAAACCCATATAAAAATATTTCTTTTCTAAACTCGTGATTTACTAATTTCATGATAGCGAACTGTGCAACATCTGAAACCTATATACAATTTACACTTTTAAAACATGGCAACCAACAACATTTCTTCAAGAGCCTCAATATCTTTTCATAAACCAAAATTATGTACATACATATACACAACTATACAAGTTCCAAGTATTTTCTAATAAAAGTTAGTTAATACAACACTTATACTAGAAGTCAGGAGAATCCTAATATGTCCTAGCGTTCGGCGTGTTTGTGCCTGGAAAATAGTTTTTAAAACAGGAAAATATGAGCTAAACAAGCTCAGTGAATGTATGCTTTGGAAATAGTTGCTTTTTCCGTAAAATGTTTCAAAACTGTAAAACTATCATTTACAAAACATTTTCCAGAATCCTTGCTTGCTTACTATAAAAGTTTCTAAAACTTTTCATCATATGTTTGCTTGCTTTGCTTCTGAGTTTCATGACTTTCATCATATAACTTACTTGCAAAGTTGACTTTTGAAGCGCTTGCTTGCTAGCTTCAAAGTTCTAACTTTTAAATGCCTTGCTTGCTTTGCTTTAAAGTTTACTAAACTTTTGAGATATCTTCTTAACTGTAGTTTCTAAAACTTTTGTAAAGCGCCCAACACTTTGCTTTAAGTTTATAAAACTTTTAGAATATGTACTTACTTTGCTTCAAATTTTCTAAAACTTTTAGTGTAGCTGCTTTGCTTTCTTTCAAAGTTTATAAAACTTTTGAGAATGGCAACACTAATGGTTGATTTTAAAACTATATGAAAAATGCTTATAAATCAAGTCAACCATTGGAGGCCTTTCTTACTTGTTGTACCCTAGTAAACGGACTGAGCTGTAGTCTGGGGTGGAAGGACTGGGTCCACATCACCTAGGTGGAAGGGCCTTGGCCTCACCTAGGTGGAAGAACTATGGCCCACATCACCTTCCAGATAAATATGGTGGAAAAGACTGTGGTTTACATCCTTATAATAGCTATTTCGCTAATACATATACTCCGGTCTACGTGCGTCCCGCTAATATGCCATAATGTGAACCCAAGTTTTCCGACCTGGCAAATCTAAAATGCATGAAATGATGTCCTAACTTCACAATGCACGTACGGAATACCTCTGATCAGTATGTTTGCTTAGTACTAGGGATTTATTAAGGCCTGTTTTACAAAATAAACTTTGCTTGTTTGCTTTTAAAATATGGTTTCACAAATTGAAACCATTGCTTGCTTGCTTTTTGAAATATGGTTTAATAAATCAAACCTTTGCTTGCTTGCTTGATAAAGCATTTACTTTCTTGTTTTCTCACTTTCTAAATCACATTGCTTGCTTGCTTTTCAAATATGGTTTACAATCAAAACCATCGCTTGCTTGAAATATGGTTTAATACTTTAAAACCATTGCTTGCTTGAAATATGGTTTAAGTGTAAAATGATTTATAAATAATACACTAGTATTGAAAAATAGGTTTAGAACACTCACATTTTCAGTTACAAAACTTGAGCACGACTCCACATCTTCTCCGCCTTTGCTTTTACCCTACATATTCAATAAAATACAGCGAAAACATTAGTTGCCTGCGTAATCGTGTAAAACTTAACATAGGCTTACAAAGCAACTATATTGAAACAAATTTGGATTTTAACGAAACTTCACACGCAAGTCACATTAGGGTCACACAACATTGATATAAAGTCAAATGAACAAATTATCCTTGAGCACAAAAAGCCCCTAAAAAAAACACTCATTTTGGCAATTTTTTTCCAACAATACTCTCTGGACTTTATTACCCAAAAATTATTCAAACGCTCTTCAAAAATTGTAAACTCTCAATGGTCCTTTGTCAATGACATTCAACTCGTTTTTGATTTAATTCCTTCCTCTACGGCCCTCAACGCCCACATACCTTTCATAAGTTAAGCATTTTGATGCAAATTGGTTAGCTCGGATCACCTCTTTGTTATTCTTGATTGCGGGGTCTTAATTCCATAAATTGGAAATAGTTTCTTCACTCATTTGAAGTTATGGTTCCTAGGTTTTCTTCTCCAATTGGAATCACCAATTTGGGTTCCTGAAAACAGGATTATGTATTTTACATCAATATTACCTCAAATTGGCATAGAATACGCACATAGCTCCACTTTGGCCAGTTCACAGGCACTTTGGGATTACAATTTGCATACACTTCCTTCAAGTAAATTATTCTCCATTATATTTTACCCATAATTTTGAATCACTCAATTTGGATGAGGAAACTCAGCTTATGGCCAAACACTATAGCAATACACAAATAGAGCATAACTTGGTAGGCTACCACGAGCTCACTGCTAAGTCCATATTTAGGAGCTTTAAATTACATTTTCTCTTGTGTTCCCTTCTATAAATTTGTAGGCCTATCTCTTATGGTTTTTAACAATTGGAATCACTTCATTTTGATGATTATAAACTTGTCTCTGTAAAAAAAGAACAGGGAGTTTTACAGACACTGACCAGCCATTTCAACCTAAAACCCAACATTCTCTCTTTTTACAACCATTCCTCAAAACCAATCCAACCGATCAAGGCAATACAAAACAACCTCAAAAACCAAGAATTTATTTAAACCACCACAAACACTTGTATTGGTGGTTTGGAACTTCTTACAATCAAACCTTAGGTAAAAATCCAAGAATCCATACCAGGTCCACGATTATTATGAAACATAGAAATATGATGGACTCCATGTTTATCTTATACCAACTAGGGTTTTACCCACACAACTTCAACAATTCTATGATCTCATAACAAAACCCTAGGTTTGGAACAAGCCAAAAATCCATACAAACCCTTAGTAATCCTTACAAAACCAAAACTCATGCAAAAATCTAAAGATCCATACCTTTTTGCTCTTCTCCCTCTTCTTCTTCCTCTTCTTCCTCTTCTTCCTCTCTTCCTGTCAGCTAGTTCTGAACTTGCTAATATTGATTATGTGTGGACTTTCAGTCATACTCAGCGATAGAGTTTTGATGAAGCAGTCTTGTTTTTGTCTCGACAGGAATGTCTTGTGTTGCGACACAAAATTTGTTGTACCCAACTCTTTATACACTTCTGCCTCTGGAAATTGTCGCGACATAATTTTCTTTGTTTCCATAAGCATTTCTCTTGACTTGTCTACTGTGATCTGAGTTTTTATGTCGGAGACGGATTTCTTTGGTTCCTCAAACTTTAATCTGTTCTGGCAGTGTTCTTACCTAATGGTAAGCCAGACTTTGCTCTCTTGTCTTGCCTTTTGAGGTTGTTTGTTTGCGACATAAAAAATCTTTGTTACGACATACTTGACTTGTCTGGATCTACTTTCAGAATTTTGTGCATTGACATAATTCTATCAATCTGCAGCCTTTATTGCGGTGATAGAAAACTTCTTTATGTGTGATAAGTCTGCCTTCAATTCTGGTATGCCATTGACATGAATTTCTTTAATGATCATTCCTCTTGTATTGATCTTCAACTTCTTATCGTAATAGAGATTTCCTTGTTGCGACAAAGTTCCCGTTGCTTTATGTTTTGAACTCTGAATGTTATGTCATGATTGAGTTTTTCTTTAATATAATAAAATTCTTGCTTAATTTGTTAATCTTAACTTCTTGTCTGCTCTCAACCATATCTGATGACGCTGTTGTATCTTGCCATTTTACGTGGCGACATAAATGTCACAAGATAGAGTTCATCTGCTAACCTTCATACTTTTATGTTGCAATAGAGTTGGGATTGTTGTGACAATCATGCTTTCACATTCTTGACAATGTTGTAAGGCGGAGAATTCCAATTTGGAAAAAGAAGGCAAAATCGTAATTTCGGTTAAAATCTAAATTTATTCTCTTGGATCTCGGATGATGAAGCGGAATTCACCGTTGGAATCGTCTGAAATCTAGCTAAATTAAATTTAGTCGAATTAGAAACGGTCGGAGTTGGCATGTTTTTAGAGCCATCGCAATTAGATCTGTGACGATGTTGATGTGAAAATCATATATAACACGTATTCATAAATCTTAAGTGGCATGGTAGAGAAATGATGATGAAAATGGACGGTAGGGGATAGTCTTAGGAGTGTCAAATGGAAAATAAGGGCGTAAATCATTTTGGAAAGTTTAATGAAGTGAATAGGAACAAAGGCAAATAGTGCCTTCTTCTTCCAAGGGGAGGACCAAAAGCGTGAAATCAAAAGGGGATACGGGCCATGGCTGGTGGTTTTTGAGAGGGCCTCACCACAGAATCGTGAATCATTGTCGGCGGTCGTCGGACGAAGGAAGGCTCTTTCCCTGCAGCGTCGAGGCTGTGACTCCGGTTTGAGGAGTTTTGGCCAATTCCAGGTGAGGTGGGGGTTTCTCTGTGATTTCCCACTTTATTTAAGTGTTTTTGATGTTCGATTGGTTTGAGGCGTGAATGACCAGGTTGTCGGTCCAAAACAGGACCTGAGTATTGGAAATTTTAATCATTTATTAGCCGTCCATCTTGGCACGGGTTGTTGGAGTTGATTGTTGTGGTGTAGTAATGAGGCGGAAATGGCCGTGAAACGGAGTTCACAAAGTGAACCTATGATTAGTGATTTTGGGAATAGTATGGGGTTTCAACATTCGAGAATAGTGTTCACAAAATATTTTGTGTGAAAATGTGTTTGGTCGAGTGATTCAAGTCGAATTTGCGTCGATCATTAGCCCATGTGAGATAATTTTGATGTGATGAAATGAGTAATTACATAGCTTGTAGTTATTATTGATTAATTTTATGTGAATATATGCATGTTTATATATTTACATGTGACATAGGCGTAATGGAATTGACATCCTGCATTCCATATGCCTTCGGGAGCACCTAGGATGATAGGAGTGAGTGCATGAGGTGAGTCTAGAGTGAATGGTTTCGAAGGGTTGTCTAAAACTAAAAATGATCCGAGGGTAGTCCATAAATAATATCAATCGTCGGAGACGGCCCAATTGATATACATCGGAGGGTAGTCCATAAATAATATCAATCGTCGGAGACGGCCCGATTGATATATACACATCGGAGGGTTGTCCACAAACAAATAAACATAGCCAAACCTCATCTGAGAGCAGGCGAGTGTGAGGGAGTCGGTGAGGACTCGGGTGAGATGGTGATTGGTGTTCAGTAGGATCATGCATTTGCTTGGATGTGTGTTTATTTTGGAGCATTGCATTTACTGCTTAGGTGGAGAAGTAGCGGCAGGGTGATTAGCTCTTTGAGCAATATATTTCGCCACTGTGGGAGGATCTTATTTTCTGATTACATGGGCGTGGGACGACTCATCTTAGAGGCGAGGTTTAGAATGGGATTATTGGCTTTGGGTTATGATGTATTACATGTATTAGAATTCTCTAATTTTAATATATGTGTTGCATAAGTAAGCTTTGAACTCTTGAACTATGGTTGGATAGTTGGACTCTATATACATTGTTATAGTATTGGTTTATGAGCCCAGTAAGTAGTTTTAATCATAGGCAGATTATATTGAATTCCCCATTTGGGGCGAGGTTTATCTCGGGTGTTGTATTTGGGTAGAGCTCACGTCTGAAGTGCCGATTTTTCGTGAGAAATGTTCGGTCACCCGACATTCATGAGGGTTCAGCGGGTTCTGACGGGTAGTCGCGGATCCCCGAGATTGGGGCATCTGATATCGAACAGATTCTATTTACTTGTGTTCGACTTGGACTTTGTTGC
Source organism: Tetrastigma voinierianum (assembly GCA_016808115.1). Classification (NCBI taxonomy): domain Eukaryota; kingdom Viridiplantae; phylum Streptophyta; class Magnoliopsida; order Vitales; family Vitaceae; genus Tetrastigma; species Tetrastigma voinierianum. Next base: position 135,794 of record JAEQBH010003830.1, on the reverse strand, counting down.
GACATCTGGTTCTTTGAGCTGCGACATAGTTCTCTGGTTCTTGAAATTATGTTGCGTGACTCACTTTTTTTCTTTCTTTTAATTGATTATCTCATTTTCAATTAAATCCTTCAAAACACAAAGTTGATGATGTTCCATAAATTTGGCATTGAAATATATCTTGAAGCTACAAAAAACATGCAAAAAATCGATAAAAAAGATAGATGATTTAGGACTGTAATCATAGGCTCTTTCGTTGAGTCATCATCATCTATTAATTAATTTTTAGAATGTTAACAATATAAGAATTTATTTTATATATTTGGAGATAAAAATATTTTCCAAAATGTCATCTCAATAGTACAATAATGAAATACCCTAAAACAGAAAGATCAGCATGTTGTGAAGATATAAATCATATTTTGATAAATAATTGTATAATTTTTGTTAATTATTTTTAAAATAATCATATTTTGTTCATCTATTTCAGTTTAAGTATTAAAATTATTTTAAATATACTGATAATTTAGTTATTAAATTTAATTAATTTATAAACTACTACCTTCACGTTTTATATCAAAAAAACATATATGATTAATAAAATTTAAGGATAAATAAAAAATGAAATTATAAAAATTTAAATAAGATTAATGAGATAAATGAAGATATATTCAATATTAAAACTATAATTTGTGTTGATGCATTATGTAATTTTTCATACAAGATATTTTAAATATTAGAAATCATCATATAATTCATATTAAAGTTTTAATTTAATTTAAAAAATAAAATAGTTAAAAAAAAATTAATATATTAATAATTTATTATAATAATAATCATTATTATTTTTAAAACCCATATGCTACAAAAGCATAGATTTGATTCCATATTAAAATCCCAAAAATATCGAATATTATAGATGAATCATTGAAAATCTCAATTACTAAGCTAGTTACTAGAAAAAAAAATTGAAATAAAAGATTTGGGCCAAAGCAGGTTGACTAGATTTGGCTCAGCTTTATTGGCCTTAAATTTTACAACCCAACCTAAAAAATCTCAAGATAAACAGCCATGGACTCAACCTGTCTTGCTCTACTAAGCAAATGTTGTTTCTTCTTGAAAAATTAGGCGAGTCTATTTGCCCTCCGAACCTGACAGATATAAGTGTGTGTTCTTGAACACAATTTCTGGTGTTGGGGTTGTGTTATAGTTCAAACTTCAGTGCGATGAGTCCGAACTCTCCTATGAGATGAAGTGTGAACAGATTAAATATAAAATATATGCAATAAAGTATAAGCACACACAATATTTTGACGTGGTTCAAAAACTGCCTATGTCAGTGGGGTTGTGCCTAGATACAAGAATTTCAAATTATTTGATTCAATGTTACAATTAGTCTTATGGGTGAGACTGCTCTACGCCCCAGACCACTTAACTTCTTTGTCCTTAGTGGAATTCGAGGAATGAACTTCCTTCGTTCTCCTCTCAATAGCAATGGCCCACCCATACCCACATTACATAGATAAGATGAAGAATCTAAAACATCCATCTTTCACACAAGGTGAAAGGCTTTTAACGTGTGATCAGTATCTTGAATACTTATTTAATCTCTAAGTTTTGCTAAGTTTTTTGATTTACATGTTAAAATAAATTAATAGATCATAATGCTCTAAATGTTGACTCTTTGATTAGTTAACCATTGGGAGTGAACAGAAACAAAATCTAAATAAATTAATGGAAGGTGAAAGAATAAGTGAGTTCCGAGTGAACATGGTCGGGGTACATTGCGACGAAGGAAGGCTACGTCATGACGAAGAAGCAAAATGAAGAGCAAGCATAAGCCCACCAAAGGTAATATTGCCATGGGAAAGTAAAGTAATCTTTGAAAAAGAAGGCAGCAGCGCTCGTTAGAAGGTCCAAGGCCTATTTGCTGAAATAGCCCATTTTTACTAATTGGAGGAGGCCTATAAAAGGGGACACGTTTTGATGGTTTGAGAGAGCCCCTTTTGGGTGGAAACACTCTAGTGCTTTGCTTTTGGAAAAGGAAGAGAACTTGAGGAAGAAGAAGTTGATTAAGAAGAAGAGAAGGGAGCTTCAATGCCAAATTTGTTTTATCTCTTCTTTTACATTTTTCTTTCTTTGATGAATTGTAACTTCTTTTCTGTTATGTTTTTAGTTAGTTTTCTTAGGGTTAGTCATTCAGCGAAGACTTGTTTGTATGAACCTCTCTTAATTTCTATTGATTAATGCCTTATTTCATATCTATGTTGAGTATTTCATTTCGTTCTTAATGCTTGTGGGTATTTGGCCAATATTTGCATGAATTGTGGTTTGATTCAAGATCTGAGAAGTGAGAATTAAAATTATACCATGGATGAAATACCATCTAATTATCATAAGATAGAGATATAAATGAGATTAGGTGTGGTATTGGGTTTCTAGGGTTCATAGCACCCTTAGTTATGATGGTTTGAGGCAGAGATGCAGTATATCCTTTTCTAAGGGTAATGTGAGGATGCTCAAGAGAGATTCACATATACATTAGTGAAATCACCATCCTCAAGATGAAATGAATATTAATTGTTTGGGTTAAGGGGTTCATATAGGCTTGTCTAGGTGAAATCTATGCCTTAAGGTGTTTTTAGCCTTGAATCTTTGTTAATTTAGGATTCTTCCATGCCTAGTTAGTGTTATTTTGAGTCCTTTACAGATTTTCCACCATCCAAATAGAGCCTAAGCTAGATTAGAGTCAGTAGTTTGTAACCAAACTCTCTATGGGACGATACTCTTACTTTCATTATATTACTTGAGGCAACGCGTGCACTTGCGCACATAGGTGTACCATTTCCTATAACACGCTCACGCCTATCAACATGCAATACCTTAATTACGTATCTTTATTCCACACTTTTCAATACGTACGTTCAAACTTTGCTTGTTCTTCTATAAGCTCTGCTCCTGAAATATGTGATGAGCAACTTTCAAACCCTGAATATATAGCCCTTGTAATTCAGTCTTGGAAGTCTTGATAAAGCTAGATCCTTATCATAACATGATCCATAGCGATACGTCATATTTTTGAACAACACCATAGAGTTTGATAGATTTTTAAAGACTTTTATAGCTTTTTATAGATTTTGTAAATGTATGGATGACTTTCATGGACTTTTATTTTAAAATAATTTTATAGACTTTGACAGAATTTTGTAGATATTGATAGACTTTTATAGAGTATGCAAATGTATGGATGACTTTCATGGACTTTTATTTTAAAAGACTTTTATAGACTTTGACAAAATTTTATATATATTGATAGATTTTATAGACTTTTATAGATATTGATAAACTTTATAAACTTTAATATGAATAACTACATATTTTAATATAAATAAGTAAAATATCACAATTAAATAATTTTATCCAAAAAAGTACTAGCGCTATTTAAAATAATGTTTTCCAAGTGAAAAAAAAAATCTAATATTCAATATTCTCCATATGCTCAACATTGCTCTACTTATCAATAGCTATACCATCTCTCCGTTCATTAGCAATATCTCTTTATTGCTCCTGGGATCAACACACGATGGTTCAAAGTGCTCTTCTTAATTTGTTAGTGCATGTAAAGACGTTGAAATTTTGCTATCATTTTCCAATGGAAATTCATTAGAATAACACTCCTTTTGAATAAAGTTGAGCAATTCTACACAAGCTAACACCAACTCCTGTTGTGTGTTATATGGAAATGGAGGAATTGTTTTGAAAATTGTAAATCGTGACTTAAGTATTCCAAATAATCTCTCAATTGTATTCCTTAATGAAGCATGACGTAGATTGAATAATTCATTTTCATTTTCAAGATGATAGCCTTGACCCTAAAAATCTTGACGATGATAGCGAATACCTCGAAAAGGAGCCAAAAAATTAGGTCGATTTGAAAATCCATAGTCAACCAAAAAATATTTACCTAACAAAAAATAGAAAATATTATAAAATGTATTAAAATAGTAAAAAAAAAAAAAGAAGAAGAAGAATTAACATAACAACTAAGTGCTAAAAATAATACCTTGTGGCACTTTAAGTCTATTATTCGTTGGTAAAGCATTGTTTAAGACTTTTGAATCGTGTGTGGATCCCTCCTATCTACTAAGTACATAAATGAATTCCAAATCAAAGTTACAAGCTACTAAAACATTTTGTGAAATTATTCCATGATGATTACAATAATCGCTTGCCTTTTGTCTAGGTACCATTGCTGGAATATGGGTACCATCTATAGCTCCAATACAATCCTAAATTATTTTATTAAAAAAATAATGAGAATAATGACAACAACACTACTAAAATAGTAATAGTATATAATAATAATTATTATTATTATTATAAAAATTATAAAAATAAGAATGATAAGACACTTACTTTGAAATAAGAATAGAATCTTGTACTTTCTCTAATTTCATTGGCATTGAGAAACTTGGTTTAACCATCCAATCTACTACAAATTTGTTTAATGCTCTCAAAATCTTATGGAAACATTGGTGTAGACCTTAAATTTGGGTTGGTTTTATTTTTACCTTTTTTAATTTGATTTTAGTTGATTTTTACCTTATAGGATTGGTTTTGCTTTGATTTGATTGGATTTATTTTGGAAAGGAAGAGGATTTCAAAGAGGGAGTAGAGATCAAAAGAGGGGGGTTGGATTTTTCTTGGAGGGGAGGAGGGACGAATAGGGGAGAAATAAAGAAAAAGTTATCAAAAGGGAGAAAGAAAAAAGGAGACGGGGATCAAAAGAATGGGCCAACCAAAGAGAGACGATCAAAGAGGATAGAGGGAGGCAGTTGAGGAATTTTGCTCCGGAGAAGTGTATGGTGTCCATTTCGTTTTCTTTTTATAATTATTTTGTTTCTTAGCGCTCTTGGAGTATACAATGCCCATCTCGTTTTCATTTTATTTTCTTTTTATTATTATCATTATTTTATTTTGTTTCTTAGTACTTTTGTTTTATATTGTTCTTGTGAGGTTGCTTAGTTTCGTTTCCCTGAGGAAACAAGTAGATGTGTGATGCAAAGAGAATGTATTATTTGATGATATTTATAGGTGTGGTGAAGAGAAAAAAGTGGAGATTTAATGTTGAGTTGTGAATGTTGTGCTATAGATGTGGTGTAGAGAAAGAGATGGAGGCTACTTGGGTGTAGAGAGAGAAATTTTATGTTGTATTATGGGAATTAATTGTGCTTTGCTTTATGCTCAAAAAATGGTGTGAAGAGTGAAAAGAAGATGATGATGAAGAATGATTTAGTGCTAGGAAGGTGCATGAGAGTGTTATGCAGTGGATAGGAACGATCTAGTGTTATGCAGTGGATAGGAATGATCTAGCGCTACGTAGGAGCATGAGAGTACCATGTAGTGGAGAGGCATGACATAGTGTTAGGAAGGTGTATGAGAGTGCCATGCAGTGGTGATGAATGATCTAGTGCTATGCAAGTGTATGATAGTGTGGTGCAGTGATCCAATGCTATGTGTATGATAGTGATGTGGAGTGCAGAGGAGTAATCCAGTGTTATGCAGGTGTATAATAATGTTATGGGATGATAAAGAATTATCTAGCCCTACTACGCATCTGTAAACTAATGATGCTCCCCATCATGTATTTGTGTTTTTTTCATTATTTATTTATTATCTCTTATCATTTTTGTTAATTATTTTTATTACTCATTTTTATTTAAAATACAAATTTGTAAGCTTGTAAAGTAAAATCCCATCTTCTAAGTATTTCAAATTTTGATTATTTATTTATTTATTTATTTTTCATATTTTACAAAAATCATTTTCCTTATCTTGTAAAAAAAAAGCTAAAATTCATTTTTAACTTCTAAAAAATCAGAACCATTTTCTTTTAACTTTTAAAGTTTAAAACCATTTTCTTTAATTTATAAAAAAACAAAAATCATCATCAATTTCTAAAAAAATTCTTGAGAATTATTTTATTTAACTTTTTAAAATTCAAAATTAATTTTCTTTCATTTCAAGAATTAAAAAAGAGAGTTTATTTTCTTTAATTTAAAAAAAACCATTTTCTTAATTTCAAAAAGAATAAAAAAAAATCATTTCCTTTAATTCCAAAAATTCAAAAATCATTTTCTTTAATTTATAAAAAAATAAAAATCATCTTCTTTAATCTCTAAAAAAAAATTAGAACCATTTTCTTTAAATTTAAAAATAAAAATCCTTTTATTTAATTTTTTATTTTTTAAATTTAGTTTCCAAAAAGAATAAAAAATTTCACTTTTTAATTTCAAAAATTCAAAATTTTTTTTTTTTTTTTTAAGATTCAATAAATTATTTTATTTAATTCAAAATTGTAAAATTTATTCTCTTTTTAAATGCTAAAAAAATTATTTTAAATTTAAATTCATTTTTTTGACTTCCCAGAATAAAATATAATTTTTCAAATATCAAAATTTATAACTTTTTTCAAAGTGACAAATATTCATTTTTCCAAAAACCATCACTGTAGGTGTCTTATCTTTTCAAAATTTTTCATTTTTTTCAACATAATTTTCAAAATTCCAAAAGCATTGTTTACTCTATAATTCAAATAAAATGGAACCGTATCGAGTCTGACTCCTGTGTTAAATAAATAGGCCTTAGTGGGGGGCCTGACATCCATGCACTTCTTATTTAATAATTTGGCACTTGATGTATAATTTGATTTCCTAATTTGATCATGAATATTTTCATATTTGTTATTGCATTAACATCGTTTCTATCGATAAAGTGTTTACATCTTCTACCAAGATACATACCCTTTTCTCTTTGATTTACTTATTTATTTTATTTATTTATTTATTTGTTGATGGTTTAATGTTCACTCGTGTAATTATGAGAGATAATTCTTAGTATCTATTAGTTAATCAATTGATTGTCACAGGGTTCATAATTTGATTAGTAGAAACCCGGCTTTAGGGGCTTAGAGGGGTGTTATGACTCACTACCGTACATCTTCACACAGGTAACATGACTTAAATTTGTACTTCTATTTCATAATTTATATTTTCTAAAGAGTCACGCTAGTGTTTTTTTTTTTTAATTTCTTTTTTTTGTTTTCCCTCTTAAAAAAATAAATAAAAATAGATGGTGACTTCGAACCGTATTCTAAATGGTTTTTCAAAAATACAAAAATGAGTCTTGCTTTTAGTAGGAAATGCATCATAGCCAAAATGCCGTGTTCACAAAATGGCGACTCCACTAGAGATTTTAGTGGGTCAAGCTTGAACCTAAATTGAGGAAAGTGTGGCAATTGATTGGTTGATTGCGGTTACCTTCTTTGTGTGCTGTGATGTTGATAGCACATTGAGAGTTTTTTTTTATTAATTTACTTCATCTTGATATATTCTTATTGTATATTTTTTGCATTTTGATATGCCAATTGTATATATTCTACTTAGCTTGTGTGTAGCTTTAGATGATATATCTACTTATTGCTTGACTGTTTGTTGCATGACTACCCTACTCTTGCTTGATTGCATGTTGCATGTTGATGTGGGACACACATATATCCCCTTATCTCCAACTCCCTAGTCTCGATCGACTCTATTTTCATTATTGCTTGGATGTCTTTAATGAGATTGTCAAGCCTCATTTCATTTTCGACCAGCTTCAGGATTAAGAGTAAGGTCTAGTGATGGGCTATATCTATGTTTGGGAGCGTTATGGAGGTGGCCAACATATTGATGCTTCTTTGAGTCCGATATTTGAAGACTTGTATAGCCTAGAGCTAGATTTAAGATATTTCAAGGTGCTGCCACGCGCTTCTTTCTTATGTTGGGATTACAGGTTTTTGGATTCATCCACATATTCACCGTGACACTTAGTTTTGGCCAGTGTCAGGAGAGTAGAGCCTTCACCATCGAAACCCCCGGATGTCGAGGTAAAGGCATGTGTGGATGCATGACCACCTTCCAGATGGAAGCACCTGCCTCTTCGTGAGGTGTGTAAGAGGGGCCGCGCATCACTGGAGGGTATGATCGCTTCCACGAGACCCCTTTTAAAAACCCACCTTTTTGGGAGCCACCTCGACCTTATAGGTCAGAGCGCTTAGATTTTGTTTTAGCATTTCCCAATTCTACACATAGATGTGTTTATGAGCCATTAGGGTCAGTTTGGTCATAATGTGGTTTCAGTGTTCTCTGTTTTGGTTTCCTCTTAAGGGTATATAGAGATTGATTAGAGTTTGGGTTTCAATGGGAAAATTTTCTACAATGTTGTCTTATCTATTTCAATTTCAGTTCAACATTTACTTATTGATTGTGCTCGGCTCAGATAGAATCTTAGTCGGTTCTATTACATTTTCAGGGATCATTCGGTTATACAGTTTGAGACTACATTCTTGGGATAGAGTTTAGGGTAGATTGGTTCATATGATAGATCAGACATATATGGACACATAGTTGGTAACAGCTGATCATTTTGCCTCAGCGATAGCCGCGATTCAGGAGTCCATGGCTAGACTTGGGTAGAGGATACGGGAGCAACAATCCTTGTATGATTAGGTTCAGGATGAGGCTTTTAATGATCTTTTAGCACCAACACCTCCACATTTCATTTGGTAGATAGCTTCTCATGTGCCACTAGTTCTACATGGTCAGGCAGAGATGACCTTTACTAGAATTCGGGCCTATAGTGCATGAAGCCTTATCCATCGATGATACGTATGCACGTATAGATAGGTTAGAATAACGCGGTAAACAGATAAAAGTCTCTGATGGTGTTATTGATTAGGATGACTTTTATAGTGCACCTGGGACCATATTACCACTAGATTTTAAGATGCCAAATATCAGAGATATATCGGGTGAGGTTGCCCTCCTGCTCACTCGAGGTCAGCACACTCATTGTCAAGAGGGCTTATAGGCTTGATGAGGCTTAGATGCTTATGTTATGTCTCTGAGTGGTGTTGCATAGAGTTGGTATGCTTCCTTAGATGCTTCTCGTCATTGGAGTTGGGAGGATTTGACCCATGAGTTTTTGAGACATTTCGCTTTTAATACAGTGGTCGACGTCTCAAGAAGAGAGCTAAAGGCTATGAGGTAGGATTTAGAGGAGACAGTGACTTCCTTTATCTCCGTTAGAGGGAGAAAATTGTTTATATGGTAGATTGCCCATCAAAGAGAGAGAGAGAGAGAGAGAGAGAGAGAGAGAGAGAGAGAGAGAGAGAGAGAGAGAGAGAGCATATTAGCATGCTTATAAGGAGCTTACAACCTAAGTATGCTAGACATTTGATGGTTTTTCCATAAACAAATATTGGAGCATTTTTTGAGGCACTATATGGCATTGAAGATGTATATATATGCGCATGTCCACTTTTCCTCTGGAGAAGTTGGCAGGGGAAGCAACCATCTCGGGACTATATAGACTCAGGAGTGGCAGGGAGCCTACTGGGTTCATCCATGCAAAGGAGGCCACCCAAATCTCAACATGTATTTATCCTACGTTAGGACCCACTCCCCATACACGAGTTCGGGCCCATTATGACCTTCCTTATTAATTCGCGTCGTTCTCACCTTCGTATGCTTCCCACACCTTGTTAATAGTAAAGACAGGTTGTTGAGAGATCACCTATAGCTCATCTTAGGCCTCGAGCACCTACACTTCCTTTACAACAACCTAGACAACTTAGATAGTTTACATTGCTAGGCATGCCTTCGAAAAAGGTCTTACCGATATTGATGACTGTTGGATTGCTCAACCTATTAGTGCCAAGGCCATTGCCACAGGTTGTTTAGCCTAACTTCTAGTTGAACCTACATCACGCTTATCATTAAGGGCCCGAGCATAATATATTTAAGTGCATAGCTTTGAGGCATGCTGTCACGCCCGAATCTGATCCGACCCGAATAGCGGGTCAGAACCAAGTCCGGGGCGCGAGACTATATACTGGGACTCTCATTGACTTGTTCTTTCTCAGAGCTGAACTTGTACCTATGATTATACAAAAAATTTCTGTAATAACAAAAATCATTTATATATACTAAAGAACAACCACCGGAGTGGTGTCCATCAAAATCTATACACATATACTGAGTCTCATTTACTTATATATGTACATTTGCTATTGAATATTTTTTGTAGCAGTAGAATACAAAATATAATCATACTCTTCACTGAGCTCAGATCTTATACAAACACTTATACATATACATATCTAATACAAAAACATTAGAGGATCATGGAAGGGGGTCAGCTTTCAGCACTCTATCTCCGAGACGGCCCATGCCGCCGGTGTGGAGTGTCCCTGGTCCTCTAGCCTCCTCTTCAGCACCTACACGATTAAACACCCGGTGCTAAGCTTTACGCTAGTGGGAACATAAGCACACAACCACCAATGGTGGTGACCGTCACAAGCTTATACATATGCATTTCATATATCTATACATATTCATAACTTTTATTACTTAGCACTTTATTCTTATCGGTGCCGCATCTTTCCCGCATACTCATGCTCTCGGCATTATCTCCCATCATACTCTTACCTGATTCTGTTTATAATTTGCATTGTGAATCATTATTCATTCATAACTTATCATTTTCATGTTCTATTACATCTTCTTTTATATATACTTTGTACTTTTATATACTTTCTAAGTACTTTTCTATGTGTTCATCTTTCATGCCCGTGAACACTAAAAAGCATGGATACTGGACTATATGTACCCTGAGGTACTATCATCATCAGACAAGACAATGATGTCTATGGTCGAATCTAAACTGGCCACTGTGTGTCACCCAAACTGGCCACTATACTATGCTGCACTTATTCCCTAATGGCATGCCGCCATCCCCTACTCTGGTCGATTACCGTGCAATCAATGTTATTATTTTTTCTGCATATCTCAAATACATGGATAACTGTTATCATGTATACTAACTTTTTTTTTTTTTTTTAGCCATGTACTATCATTACTTTTGTTTGTAATATGGCTCACATATCTTTTAGCTTCATCTTTACTGCATTTGTATTTCTTACAATACATGTATATATTTACTTTATTTATTTACATCTTCTTAGCATTTGCATGATTTATTCAGGTTCTATCTATTCATTCATGTATTTCATAACATATATGCAATCATGTATTTCATATCATATATGTGCAATCCTATTCCCTATGAATCTATTTTAATTAACTCGAATCATTCCATTCGAATGATCCAAATTCAAGTTATGACATTTTCATGCCAAACTAGTAAGTTTACTTAGATTACACTAGGAACAGTCTGTAATACCTATTTTTAGGGGTCTTAACTACATATTGGACACTGGTTCTTTGTACTCCTTTGAAGCTAAGGTGCTAAGGGTTCTTCTCCAACTGGAATTACCCAAATCGGAGCACCGAAACTCAAGATATGTCCTAAACAACCGGGACTACTCTATGTTCAAAACAGAACCAGAAATTGGCTTGAACATAGCCCCACTTTGAGTGACCTTCTGGGATAAATTGAGTCATAATTGGAATATACCTATTTCAAGGAGATTTGTTCTTCTTGAAGTCTAGTTTAACCGTGCCCACTGAATCACTCAACTCCGATAAGAAACACCGCTATGGCTAAATCTCTAACGCCGTCCAAAATGTAACATCAGTGCCCGCATCGACTTTTCCGCATCGGCATCTACCGACCGTAACACATATGGTACATACCATTAATTGCTTTGGTACCCAAGATCGTAATTCCTGAATGCCCCAAAATTGTGTTTTCTTTCTTTTTCCATATTTCACCCAAACCAACCTTAATACTCAATACACACATCAAAACCACTCTATATGCACTGTCACTTATTATACTCAAGTCATCTTTCAATACTTACTTACACCAAAAACCTATCATGACTTACTCCCAAAACAACTCTAATATGGGTCATAACCCATACATAAGCCAAACATAAAGATTAGCTAGGGTTTGTTCTAAACCCATACTCCATTACTTGCAATTAAACCATGAATCCAACCTCAAATGGAGGATTCCATATTCTTTCTCAGATCATTTAGGGTTTTACCAACTTACTCTCTTTTCAAGAAATCTAAAGGTTAAAGATAAACCTTAACAAAACCCTAGAAAGATCAAATGCCAAACCAGAAATCCTTATATCCAAGGTTGTTCCATACAACCCAAAACATGCATCCATACCTTAAATCTGGCTTCTTCTTCCTTCTTCTTCTTCTTCTCTTTCCTTTCTTCTTCTTCTTCTTCTTCTTCTTCTCTCTTTCTTCTTCTCTCTTTCTCCTCTCTCTTTCTCTCTCTCTATGGTTTGCTCTCCAATTTGGGGGAAATGAGAATTCCAGACTTCTCATTTTTTTTGGTCTTATCCCTACCTGGTCCTTAGCTGCTCGCCAAGTCAAATAAAACCCATTTTTGGATTTAAGTCTCTCTAATTGCCTTTAATCACATAACTCCTTCTATTTGCATTTCATTTTCAAGCATTTTATACATTAACCTCTAGTCTTTCCCATTTATGACCCTTATGTCCTCAAGTGGTAAATTACATATTGACCCTTTGCTCTCGTATTAATTTCCGGGTCTATCGTTTTATTTTCGAACAATTCCATTTAGTTTTTTTAATATAACCTAAACAAGTTCGAAAACTGCTAGGGTATATTTCGGGGTGTTACACATGCTGTTCAAGACTTGATCAATCAGGGCATTATGCAATTTAGGCAACCTAATGTCAATTATGATCCTCTGCTTACATACTCGACACATGTAGTTTCTCCTCCAACGAGTGGTATTCTTCCATTGATTTTGTCGAGTCAGATGACGTCATCCATATGTTATGCTAGGATGATCAGGGGCTAGATTCCATAGTATTTGATGATGGTTATGAGGTTGTTGATGGGGTTATTGATGAGTCTAAAACTCATCTATTTTTAAGCCTATTTTTCACGTATATAAAAAGGCTTACAAGTTCAATTTAATAAAAAAAAATTATGGAGTATTCACCCAGATTTATGTTTTGCAGGAATTTAAAGAAAAGAAGCAAAAAGCAGTAGAAAAGCAGCAAAAACAAACTGATTAGGCACGATGTAGGTTCAACTGGAAGTTAGGCCATTGCAATGTCGTGACATCATGCGAAGAGTGTCTTGACATGATTTCAATGTCGCGACATAGGCTGAAGTAAGCAAAACAAAAAAGAGTAATGTTGCGACATCAACATTTAATGTCGCAACATCACATTAGAGTGCAAAACCCAAATTGCAATGTTACGACATCACAGCAGCAATGCCGCAACATTACAGCACGAATTTAGCTGTAAAGATACAAATTGTAATGTCGCGACATCACAAAAATAATCAAGCCGCGACACGTAACAAAGCCTCAACATCACATACATTAGCTGGAAGAATGTCGCGCGACACCAACTCGGGTCGCTGACGCCGAAGACCAACATAGGAACATCAACTTAATGTTGCGACATCAATATCAAGACTTACAACCAATGTCACGACATTAGAGAAAGGCTGTAGAAGAGTCACGCACAGCGTTGCACACATTAGGCGACGACATCAGAGTAATGTCGCGACATTGACATTTTGATGTCACGATGATGAGTCTAAAACTCATCTATTTTTAATCCATTTTTCTAGCTTGTTTTTGATAGTTTAAGATATGTTTTTATGCAAATTATGGAATATTCACCAACTTTTTGTTTTGCAGGCAATTATTGAAAAATGAGACAATTCCAGTAGAAAAGAAGAAAAAAGGTGAAAAAGCAGCAGCTTTGGTTGCGACATAATTTTTGTTTGTTGTGAAAAAAATTTAAGCAGGCCAAAGGAACTATGTTGTTGCCAGCAACTACATGTCGCAACAAAATGTCGCAACAAAACCTAAATGTAATTCACTAAAAAGAGCTTATGTCCCGACATGGCTTAAAGAAGATTTTAAAGAAAAGCTACCATGACAATCCTAAACTCGTCAGCGACATAATCAAGACAAATGGTGAAGGGTCGTGTCGCGACATTGCGTCCTATGTCGCAACATAGAAGCCGAAGACCAATATGAATTCGTAGTAGACAAGAGACGCCTGAAATACGATTTAAAATGGCAAGAATACAAAGATAAGTCGCCTATCACAAGTGTTTTTATGTTACGAAAAAGTTTTCAGAACAAAGCCATCTTAAGGAGAATTTTTTGTCGCAACACAGAAAATCCTGTAGCGACATAACATCTAGAGTTCACAACAAGGAGCGATAGAATTTCGGTTGCGAAAAAGATTAACTATGTCTCGACAAACAAAACTGAAGAAAGTAAACTCTATGTCACGACAAGAAGTTGAGGAGCAACACAGGAAGAATGGCAACAAAGAAGTTTATGTGGTGACATAGAAAAACATTGAAGGTAGACTCTATGTCGTGACATAGAAGTTTTATGTCGCGACAAATAAAGATATAGAATGAATAAATTATGTTGTAATAGAAGAAATTCACGCGAGAAATCAAGAAGAATCGGATGAGCCAAGGCAAGCGTGTTGCAACAAAAACTTATGTCGCAGTCCAATGTACTCTTAGCGTGATAAGAACAAGGGGGAACAATCTCTATCGCGACCAAAAAGTTTTATATCAAGACAGAAATAACTGAGGAATCAAAGAAATATTGGTCGCGATACGTAGAACTCCGACGCGATTGCAGTTCCGTGGTCAAGAACATAAGAAGTCGACCGTAGTAAAACAGTTCGTGTCGCTACACAAGACGTCTTGACCTCGACAGGAACAAGATTGCTGCACCACAATTATGTCGTCACATTATCATAGTCAGTCACGACATAATTCAAGTAAAAGCTCAGAAATAATGTCATGACAGAAGATTGTAGGCTACAATAGAAGCCATCGACAAGGACTAAAAACTCTATCGTGACATCAGTTTTCTATGTCACGACAGAGCGACCGTTTTGGGCCAAACTTTTGGGGATCCACAATGCAATTAATGAAGTAAGGCCCAACACTGGAAAATCTATAATAGAACATCTAGGGCACTATGCGTGTGCCTTCCGCCACTCCGTGACTGGCTGGTAGTTGGAAACTCTCGTATGTTTTTATTTTTCTTTTCTTTTCTTTTCTTTTCTTTTTCTTTTCTATTTTAGTAGATTTAGTTTCATTTTTCTTTGCTTAGATTTTTCTCGACAGTACGAACCTAAATGCCTTCTAGTTGGAATTTATTTATAAAATCATCTTTCTCATTGCTGTGTGATCTAAATGGAGGATGGAAAGTTTCTGGAGTTCATTTATTTCAGTTCGTTTACAAGTTCAATGAATTTTCCTGATCAGCTAGTCACTGCTATGAGTAAACCAGTTTTAAAAAGTTGACCTCTCTATCTAGAAATGGGTCAATGATGATGGTTATTTTTTAGCACAAAGTAGAAGAATGCTATATTTGGAATTCTTGAATTTATTTGATTGGTATTATTCTTGAATTTAATTGCTCGTATTAGTACCGTGTACCTAAGCCAGGTGTTGTATTTTGCTCTGATTTCCAAGAGGCCCTCTACATGACACGTAGATGGAGAATTCGGAAGATAGTGCTCAGGGCAAGGGTAAAAATATCTGCTCGATGAATATATTTCCAGATTTGATTTTACTTGATATATCTGATATATCGATATACTCCGAGATATATTGGTGATATATATTTTTTTTTAATCTTTATATTAAGATTTATCTTTATTGAATAATTTTATATATATATATATATATATATATATATATAGAAAGAGTATATATATATATATATATATATATATATATATATATATATATATATGTATGTATTATCTTATCAAATTAATTTTAATTTATAAATTATAAATTTTTTAACTATCTAATTTTTTTTAATCAACATATATTTCAGTATTTATTTTAAAAAATAAAAAAATATTAATGTGAAAAAAATAAAAAATAAAGTGACATTAATTTTTTAATAAAAGCATTAATGGAAGAAAAGAAATATTTAACATTGAAATTTAATTTAATTAAGTTAAATTTATGGAATATAAAATAATTTTAAATTTAAGTTATATATAAACAATATAAAAAGACTTTAAAAAATTCAATAAAATAATTAGAATTATTATTAAAATAATATTTCGTATCTATATTTAATGAATGAATGGTTTGAAGCCCGTGAAGAGAGGCGAACCCCATTTCTGGGTCGGGTGGCTAGGTTCGAATCCTATTAAAAGTTAATTTTCCTAATTTTTGGTTGCCTGACTAACTCGACCGAATATCCGATATATCCCGAATATCGGTAAAATTTCGAGATATATCTCGAAATATTTCCAGATAATTTCAAATATCGACGATATTTATAAAATTCTGATATATCTCTGTTAATCGATAATCTGAGCTTATAGTGTCGGGCCGCCCGATATCCGATATATTTCCATAAATATCGTCGACATATATACCGAAATTTCAATCACCGGCCAGGTAAGGGATAGACTATTACCATGGAACTAATGAACTTTGATGGGTTACTCAGATAGATCACCAACTCACTCATATATGAGGATAGTTGAATGAAGTATAAGTTTAATCAATCAGCGTATTCCTCTTATGATGATTTCGCTTCCGCATCCCGTGGTCGCAAGGATCTAACTGCTAAGATGGAAATTTTGATAAAAAATGTAACGAGGTGTT
This sequence comes from Tetrastigma voinierianum, assembly GCA_016808115.1. Classification (NCBI taxonomy): domain Eukaryota; kingdom Viridiplantae; phylum Streptophyta; class Magnoliopsida; order Vitales; family Vitaceae; genus Tetrastigma; species Tetrastigma voinierianum. Next base: position 119,133 of record JAEQBH010003830.1, on the reverse strand, counting down.
AATCAAATTGGAATAAGGCTTGCAATATCCTGTCTATGGGAGCAAGAATTTCTAGTCCTAAGCTCTGGGTATGAAGTACTAAAAAGGAAAAATACTTAAATCTTAGAAAGAGGGTTATATCTTACAAGTAGTTGATTGCTAATTTGAATCGAAACAGAATCAACCCTCTAATCACAGAAAAGCATGGTTAGCGGGACAAACTCGCACTATACTACTATGCATCTGACAAACCTTTCGCTTTCCAACTTAGCGACCGAAAGCTATAAATCAGTTGTGGTGCGTAAAATGATTATTACTCACGCATCTAGTTCCAGCTTTTATCTCTCACTGGGCAATTCTCAAACCAAATTTCATTATCATTAAATTTTTTTATGTATAATACAGAATTCAATTTAGGATTAAATTTTAAGTCCTCTCACCATCATAACAGTGGAGTTCAAATAGTAATGACCTTGAGTAGTCAGGGTAGTCAGTCTTTTGATTTATCACATATCCTCATGGGAACGATATCTGGACTTTAAATATCCACTTTTATTACTTGTAAAACCCATGACTTGCAATAAGTCAAGACTAACTCATTACTTTCATGAATATTTTTATAAGAAGAGAAATTAAATCTTTTAATTTATACAGAAATGGTCTTATCAAGTTTTTTGATGCAAATGTCGATTTTAGTCTGTGGTCATGGTTGCAGTTAGGTCTTAACAAGTTTTTAAATGCCGAGGACTTTAGTTTAGTCTTTGGTAGCCGTGGTTCAAATTTAAGTAACAAGCTTTTTAAGGCTGCTGTCGGGGATTAGATAATAGTCCTTTGGTCATAGTGTCATAAATTTGTATATATACAGTTTGGTCTTAACAAGTTTTTGGCGTCGTTGCCTAGGATAGTGTTGATAAATTTAAAGATCAATATTCTAACCAAAAAGGGATTTACTAATTTGGACATTTTCTTTTAGTTTTATAAATTTCGAGAATCACAAAATGTTAATGCGGCAAAGCATAAATAAGCTAATGCGCAAAAATTTTATGAGCTTAAATGGAGATAATCGTTTCCCCACATAATTCATTTGATCTTAGTGTGTTTCTAATTCAGGAAGATTTTAAATGCATAGAAAATCAGAAGCAGATATGTTTCCTCTGGATACTGAAATAGAGAGAACACTGAAGAATCTAAGGAAAGCTACAAGTGCTGAATTTAGAAGCATGGCAAATCAAAGAGAAAGACTATAGGCTTTTCTAGAAGAAGAAGAAGCAGAGAGACCTCAGAAGCCTAACATTATGGAGAACTTTTGGAGGCCTATCATTCAAGAGGAGTACTTTGTTGTGAGATAACCTGCCATTGAAGCTAAAGATTTTTGGAAATAAGCCATTGACATTATGGTACAGAGAATCCGGGCTCATTGTGTCATCCTCTAAAGATCCCAATGAGCATATGGGGAGATTCATGAGGATGGCCAAGACAATCAACCCGAATGGAGTGAGACCATAAGTAATCAAGTTGCATCTCTTCCCTTTTTCACTAAGAGATGTGAAGCAAATACTGGCTGATTCATCGCGCTGGACCGCTTAACACTTTGGGAAGAGTCATGGAGGCTTATAATGTAGCATATTTTTCCAGCCTCTAACTCTCCGAGAGAAGAGGAGATATAATTGTCTTCTGCCAGTGGGGAAGATGAGAGTCTCTGGCAATGCATGGGAGAGATTCAAGAGATTGTTAAAAAGATGCCCTATGCATGGAATAGATCTGACTACTCATATGGGTATTTTCTATCATGCTATGAATTACGCCTCAAAGCGGTATGCACCGATGCATCCCGTCAGGCTTTAAAAGAAGTGCATATGAGGCAAGGTAGTCGAATAAGACCTTAGTCAATGCAACTATAAGGTTCGTCAAGCTTCAGTGGAGCAACAAAAATTTAATTGGACTTGATCGTATGATCACATACAGTTTCGATGTAGTGACGAATCTGAACAATAAGAGAAGAAGGCATACTGCAATGGAAATTGGAATAGTTAATGAAGGAGAAAGAAGAAAAAGTGTTGAAGAGGGACCTAACCATGAGGGTTCCTATCAGGTTGAGGAGGCACAGTACCTGAATGCAAACAAGAGCTACACCTTTAAACCTAACCCTAACCTACCAACACACTATACACCAACACTAAGGAACAATGAAAATTTTCATATGGTGGAGGAGCACAAATGTGGCCCTGCACTGATTGCACTACCATCAGTTTATGCTTAGCCTAGTTCTAAGAACAATGTAGGGTAAAGGGACAATAGAAGAGAATATCAGGTCGAAAAGGACTCCAATCATTCAAGATCGATGTCGATTTCATGTCAGAAAACAAGAGAATTTTGAATTTGCAAGAGAAAAAGTTTTCTGAACTTGAAAATTTCCAAGCAAGCACTACTATCTTTCAAACAATTACTAATGCTTCATTGAGGAACTTGGAAACTCAAGTAGGGTAGCTGGCCCTTTCCTTGCAAAATCAATCAAGGAATGCATTTCCAAGCAACATAGAGATAAATCCAAAAGATTTCACACCTACTCCAATGAGAAATGACAATGACGTGCAAGGAAACAAGAAGATGTAAGTTGAAACAGATATTGGAAATGAATTGAGGAAGAACAACTCAGACCAGAGGAGTATACAAGGAGATGCTGAAAGTGAAGTCATCAAGCAGCAGATGTCTAGCTAAGGACATTAAATTGAGCAGCTTCTTGGGAGGCAACCTAAGCAGGATTTTCAAATTTTAATAGTTGGATTAATTTGGTTAAATTTTGAATGTTTGTTGTTTTTAGTTTTAAATTTGTTCGTAGTTTTATTTTCAATAAGTTGTTGATCTTTAGACAATGTCATATTAAACATGAATTTTATTAAGAAGCATACTTTCTCAACTTCATTATGTAGAGAATGTGATTAGTGCTCAAAAAGTGATATTTTGAACCCTGTTTATTTCACGTTTTGAGCACTTATTGTGTACTAATCAGCGTAATTAACCTAATTTACACATTAAGATCCCTGTTATTCTACTGATCGCATTTTATGGCAAAATTTCGCGCCAGGAGCTAATCGCGGCCTAAATCTGCTAAGTCGATCCTGCCAAGACTCGGAATAAACTCGCATTGCGTATCGTGAGACCACTGTAAAGAAAGAAGAGCAAAATACAAGGAAATTGGAGCACTTAAGTAAATTTGTTCTCATGAGCAATCGTCTCATCCCGCAAAGACTATTCTCACAATTCACCTAATCGCTCTCACCTCTCCTGCAGTTTGACGCCGTGACCATTTTTGTTGCATTTTTTTGGTTTCTTCCTATTTTGTCCTTGTAACAGTTAAATGCTTTTGTTGTTTTTGGTATTTTCGCTTGTCTTGGTGGCTATATAAGCCATTTGTATACACTATTATGGAAAGACTTTTTCCAGTGAATAAATTTGAGGGCTCCAGTTCTCCCGTTTTTCTCCTTTTCTCCCATTTTCTTTCCTTTTCTCTCCTCTTTTCGACTACTTAAACACTCCCTCCGAGAACACAACTCGTAGGATGGTTGGCTAGACCACTTTATCCTTGAAGAGTGACTCAAGGTCGGCCAGGCTTGGGGAGGTAACTCACTCGCTCCTCTCTGCTTTTTTTTTAACGTACGCATTTTATGGTATTTATGTTCTATTTCTTTCAATCTAGGTTTAAATCTCTTAAATGTACTCGATGGACCAAGATTTGGCAATCTTTTTTAGGTCTGGATACTTATTGCTGGTCCACTCGAGATTCATTAGTCGCTCTCTATCTACACCGTAGGTAGATTTACGAGACGTGTATTCATCACGGAGCGTTTATGCTTTGTAAATGCTACGTTTTCTAAAAGGGAAAATCATAGGGTTTAGTTTTAAAGCTAAATGAAGATCCGGTTCGGGAAATGACTATAGGTCATCCTCCCCAACGCGAGGAAATGAACCTGAGAACCCCTCAGTGATCTTTAGAACCCAAATCCAGCAGCCTGACACTTCAAGGATAATTCTTTTACATTTTATTTTATTTAAATTTCGCTGCCAACCGTTACACCCCCTCGCTTACAAAAAATCCCAAAATCCAAATTGAATTCACCATTTTCGCTTTCACTCAGAATCATTTGTACGAACAAAACCCATCCAGGTTCGACCTCAGCTGTCACTATACTACGTATAGGGTTAATGAAGAGAGGGGATTTAGGATATAAATTTTGTCGATTCCACTAATTCCATCGTGGCACGAATCGTAATGCTACAGAGGGGAGTATCTTTTCCTTAGCTTCGCTTTATGTGATTAATGAACAATCAAGTTTGGAAGAGTGTGTTTTAATTCTTTAAAAGCAAAGAGGGAATATTAACTATTGGGTCAAAATATATTCCCTGAATATCTGGGCATATCATATTGAATGAAGAAATGAATTGAGTTGTTCATACTTGAACCGAGGTTCTTGATGTTTAAAATGAGTTTTCAAGTATGTTCAGTCGGGTGGCGAGTGGATGCACTTTGCTTTGAATGTCTCATGAGAGAAAACTGAGAAATATGCAATTCTAGAAGATTTTGGTTAAATGTCACAACATACATTTTCTGTGTCAGGACATAACTGATGTGGGAATCAATTTGAAAAGAAAGGTTTATGTCGCGACACATGAATTCATTGTCACGACATAGATTCTACAAAGCACTAAAAAGAATGTCGCGACATTTGATTGGTCTTGTTTCCAACTGATTGTAAAACTATGTCGCGACAATGATTTCTGTATGTCGTGACAGAGTATTAAAAGTGGAACAAACCCTAGGGCAGTTGTTGTCACGACATTTAATGAAAGGCACAATAAAACAATTATTTTATAAATTGAAAATTTTTTGAAAACTGAAGGGCCATCTTTCTCATAAATTTTCAACCTTCTCACACTTACTCAAATCTCTCATCTCACCTTCTAAACCTCGAGTTCCAAAACCCTTAACCCTACCATGTCCGAGCCGCCAAACCCGGGTTCCAAATCTTAACAAAATCATGGAAAAGTATGCTGAGTTGGAAAACCAAACTATTCAAGTCACTCAAATAGTAGCCGAGCAAGTTGAGGAAAGAACCGATGAAAATGAAGCTATGAGGAGCGCATGCCAGTGGAAGAATCAAGAAAAAATAAAAGGGAGGCCAAAGATCGGGCGCACGTAGGAAAGAAAGAGTGAGAAGCTTTATCTCAGATAAAGACAAAGGCTTCATTGTTGAAAGGGGATTCAAAAAGCTTATTTCCCCCTCGCTTCGAAAACTAGAAAAGAGGATGACAATCATCGAGCCGAACACAAAGAACCCGGGTCAGGCCGCTTCGTGAAAGAATTCGCTAATCCGTGGAAAAAGAAGCGAAAGAAAGTACATGTCGAGGGCATTGGATAGGACTTCAAACGAAGAAGCAGAGCAAATAAATTATTCGGGCCTTAAAGGTGCAAAAAGATGGTTCAAAGTTCAAGAAACAACTAAAGAGCCGAGGATCAAAAGATAGTAGACCTACTAATGATCGAAAAGGAAAATGGAAAGAAGAGAACCCTCCATAAATCCATCTCCCGAGGGAGGCTAAGGTATGGTTCTACTTTTATCGCTTACGCCCCTTTACCATCGAAGCACTCGCAGTTCATGAGAAGGATGAAGCAATCCTCTTCTATGCATCGATAAAGGGATACAAAATAAATGTGGGGAAAATCATTGAAAATTCCATTTCGGTTATTCGAGCAATTGTCGGGGTTGATCTCCACACCCAAATACACAACCAACCTGCATTAAAGGGGAGTTTGAGAAGAATGGGGGCAAGATGAAACATACCCCAGGGCATCCCCTATGACCTTAACAGGAGTGACTAAAGGTCCAAAAAACATAGGGAAAGGAAAAGAAATAGAAGTAGAAGAAGAAAAGGGGTATGAAGGGTTCATTGAGCCAGCACAGTGGGAAAGCCCAACCCCAAGTCAGTCAGAAGTTCAGAGAAGCCATGAGACAATTCCATCAAGAACAAGCCAAAGCCTAAAAGTGCATAAATACAAAATTACGTAAATGTTGAGATCTATGAAGCAGAAATGAAAGAAAGAGATAATAAGTCTAAGATTCAACTTAAGCTCGTGGATGAACATTTCGGTGCGTAGCTGTAAGAAGTGCACCGACCAGAGGATAATCAAGTAAAAGGATGAAGAATGGAGAGCTGAAATGGAGAAAAGGGACACAGAGAAGTGGCATTATGGACAAAAACAGGCAAACATGAAGCAAGGCTGATCAAATTGTTAGAAGATAGAGACAATGCCTTGAAAGCAAGCCTGGAATCAAGGGACAATAATTGGTTGAATAGTCTGGCACACTGCAAATAGAGTTTTCGTTTGATGACTTATGAGCAAATCAACAGCAAGACACTCTTAGAATCACTAGCTAGGAGGCAGCGATAACTTACAGAGAGCAATGCCAAGATTTTTAGACTGGGCTATGAAGACAGTGTCCAACAAAAAGAAAATACCACTGCCACAAATTTGAATCTTACCATGTATTCTATACTATGTCCCCTCAAGGTGACGCACCCACCAATACCCTTTCTTTCTAACCCGCATCCGATGAAGAGGGCCCTTCTAAACCAAGGGAAGAAATTAGCCAAAAAATAAACCCTAGTACATCGTGGAAGAAAGAACTCAACCTCAAAGAGAGGAGGTGGAAGAATATTTAAGGATGGAAGAAGCCAAGGAGAAGGTCGCAAGGAATGTTTCAACAATTGTCTTATCTTCCATCTCCTCATTCTCTTTGTACCCAATATCCAGTCATTGAAATAATCAATAAAATAAAAAATTCTTTGCAAATTCTATTTTCAATGTGTTTTTGTTAGGTTTGTTTGCTTTGCTTCATGATTGATAATTAGAATTTTTGAAGTATGTCAAATAGCTTAGTTGAAATAATGAGTAAATCAATTACCCTTATTTATTTGTTAATTGTTGTAGCATGTTTAGTTTAAAATGATTTGATGAAATAATGAAAGTGGTTATTGCTATGATTGTTTTAGTTTCAAAAGCATGATCAAATGAACTTTTGACTTGATTAAAAACAACACAACAACAACAAATTCAAGGCTAAACAAACCATCGATAGATGCATTAGTGATGAAATGAATCAAAATGGATAGCTGTGTGTTTTGAATAAATGTTTTGAACTTCAAAGCGAATGCTAGCGCTGGTCACAACTGATGAATGGCAGGAAGACTATAATTATGTTTGATGTAAACGGTTTGGTCAGAAAATCTTGATAAACTTTGCACATGGTCAACAATAACACTGAAAGGTATTGTGCCTAGGAACATCTTATGGGATCCATCACAATAGACTCTCCAATGTCCTAGAACTTGTTAGATTATTAGTCAAGGCAAAATCCTAGGCAATACCACTAATAGGAAATGATTTAGGCCATCCTTAGAAGTCTAAGCCTTTCAAAGCCTGCCCTTATAATATGCATAAGCATACACACTAGTTCCTTATTTGAACCTATAGCCAATCTCATCATCAACCATCAATTGAAAAGCCTAATGCCTTCCTTACACATAACCCTACAGTAAAGAACCCTTATTGCCCAGATTAAAAGACAAAATACATCAATAATAGAAAGGGACAAGTTTGGGGGAATATCATTTTGAGATGTAGAGAAAGAGAAAATGGGTTAAGAAAGAAAAGTGCATAGAGATCATAAGAGATAAAGAGAATTATGAAAGAAGCTATGAAGAAAGAAAAACATCAAGGGGAATGAGTTTGGTCTTGTAGCCTTCCTCCCTTGAACAATTAAGTTTTTAGGGGTGTTCAACACCTAGTACGTTAATGCCAACTGGTATGAGAGTTACTAACCCAAAGTTCGTTAAGGGTGGTAGAAAGCTTAAAAAGACCAACATTGCACCATTCCAAGTAATTTGGTGAGAGATGAAAAGTGAAAAATCTTCTAAAATAAGGAAGAGAAGTTATCTTCTGGGTGTGAACAATGAAAGAGAAAAAGATACTCCATGAAGAATATGCAGAAAGATGCACTAAACCTATTGGGAAGGTTAGAAAATCACAAGCAAGAGAAATTAAGGATATACCAAAGGCAAGAGGTGTTGTTAAGAATCTAGGTAGTTGTGAGCCTAAATTGTCCAATTATCTACCCAATTACCCAAGCCACACATTATGCCTAAAAGACCTATTTGATCTGAAGGTGGAATAAAAGCCATTAGTGGAGATTAATATGACAAATAAGCATACGGGGCTTTAAGAATGAAAGAGAGAATACGAACTGAAGTATTATCCCAAGAGATTAACTAATCTGCCAAGAAAGAGAGTGAAGACTATTACACACTCACAAATCAGGATAATGATTAAATTGTTTACACCTATTGAATTATTTGTTTATTTAGTGAACTTAATTGAAAATCTTCCTGATTCTAGATTGGAAACATGTTTAGGAATAATCTACAATCGACCTATGCTTCCCATTTCTCCAATCGAGTTTCTTTAAACGAAAAAAATGTCCTTCAAAATACCAGAAGCTAAATTGTTCGAGGACAAACAAATTTCATTTCTTTGTTGTGGGGACAAGCAAAACTTTAAGTTTTGGGGAATTTGATGAGTCTAAAACTCATCTATTTTTAATCCATTTTTCTGGCATGTTTTTAACAGTTTAAGATCTATTTTTATGTAAAATTATGGAATATTCACTAACTTTTTGTTTTGTAGGCAATTATTGAAAAATGAGAGAATTCCAACAGAAAAGAAGCAAAAAGGTGAAAAAGCAACAGTTTTGGTCGCGACATAATTTTTATTTGTCACGACACAAATTTAGTTATTTACTAAATCTAACTATGTTTGCAGCCAAAGAACTACATGTCGCAGCCCAAAGAACTACATGTCGCGAACAAAGCCCAATCGTATCTGGGCTAAAAGAGCTTTCTATGTCGCGACATAAAGTTTTTCTGTCACGACATATTTAAAGAAGATTTTAAAGAAAGCTGTCGCGACATAATTAAGACAAATGGTGAAGGAGATGTGTCGTGACATTATGTCCTATGTCGCAACATAGAAGCTGAAGACCAACAGATTAATTTTGTCACGACAAGAGATAGTTCGGTCGCGACAGAAAATGGCAAGAAGGTAGCACAAGTCATCTAAGACAAGTGTTTTATGTTAAGCACAAAGTTTTTAAACTAAACTACTTTTAAGGAGAATTTTCATGCAATACGTAAAATCCTACGTGACATAACATCCAGAGTTCACAACAAGGAGCAATAGAATTTCGGTCGTGACAAAGATTAACTATGTCACGACAAACAAAACATGAGGAGAGTGAACTCTATGTCGCGATAAGAAGTTGAGGAGCAACACAGGAAGAATGGCGACAAAGAAGTTTATGCGGAGAGATAGAAAAACATTGAAGGCAAACTCTAAGTCGTGACATAGAATTTTTATGTCGCGACAATGTCAAAAGCTATGGAACGAGGAAATTATGTCACATGAAAAGAAAATTCTGGCCAAGAACATACACCGAAGAAGAACCCCAGATGAGCTGGCGGCAAGCATGTCAGAATAAAATTTCTATGTCGCAACCAACAACTCAACAAGTGTTTAATTGCACAAGGGAAGCAATATCCGTCGCGAACAAAAGTTTTCTATCATGATAGAAATAATGAGTAATCAAAGAAATGAGTTGGTCACAAGATGTAGAACTTGGTCAGCGATGATTCTAGAAGTCAAGAACATAAGAGCCGGGCCGTGAAACTAGCTTTATGTCGCAACACAAGACGTTTCTTGGCCGCACAGAAAGATCGGCGCTATCATTAAATATATGTTCGCGACATTATCTTACCGTCGCGACATAATCCGAAGTAAAGCTCGAATAATGTCACGATAGAAGACTCAGCTACGATATAGAGGCCAAGGACAAGGACTTTGAAACTTTCTTGGCAGAACATCAGCTTTTCTATGTCGCGACAGAGTGACCATTTTGGGCAATACTTTTGGGGATCCACAATGCAATTAATGAAGTAAGGCCCAACATTGAAAAGTCTATAAATAGACACATTTAGGGAACTGTGCCCAACTTCCGCTAATTAAGGACTACTCGTAGGCTAGAGACTCTCAGATATTTTTATTTTTCTTTTCTTTTCTTTTCTTTTCTATTTTGGTAGATTTAGTTTCATTTTCTTGTTTAGATTTTTCTGGATTGAGTATTGAACTGAAGTGTAGTTTCGAGTTAGAATTTATTTATAAAATCATCTTTCAAATAATACCGATCTAACGGAGACTGAAAGCTTAGCCTAATTTATTTGCACTATTTACAAGTTCGTTGAATTTTCCTAATCAACTAGTCACTACTATGAGTAAACCAGTTTTGAAAAGTTGAGCCCTCTCTCTGGAAATGGGTCAGTGATGATGGTTATTTTTTAGCACAAAGCAAAAGAATGCTTTATTTGGAATTCTTGAATTTATTTTATTGGTATTATTCTTGAATTTAATTGTTCCCCGTACTAGTACCGTGTGCCCAAGCTAGGTATTGTATCTTGCTCTGATTTCCAGGAGGCCCTCTGCGTGACACATAGATGGAGAATCTTGAGAGCCTAGAGCAATTCCTTGTGGGTATGATAGACTATTACTGTGGAACTAATGAACTTTGATGGGTTACTCAGATAGATCACCAACTCACTCATAAATGAGGATAGTTGAATGAAGCATCGCTTAATCACTGTATTTCTTCTCGATGACTTGCTCCATATCCCGTGTTAGCAAGGATCTAATCAAGGAGATGGAAATTTTGATCAGAAATGTAGGATGAGGTGTCAACCAAATTGAATAAGGCTTGCAATATCCTGTCTATAGAGCAAGAATTTCCATTCCTAAGCTCGAGTATGAAGTACTAAAAAGGAAAAATACTTAAATCTTAGAAAGAGGGTTCTATCTTACAAGTAGTCGATTGCTAATGAATCAATGAACATCAACCTCTGGGCCGTTGAAAAGTATGGTTAAGGGACAAATCCAGACTATACTACTATGCATCTTTGACAAACTCAGTTTTCCAACTTATGACTGAGCTATAAATCAGTGTGGTGCAGAAAATGATTATTACTCATTGATCTAGTTCCAGTTTTGTCTCACTCAGTGAATTCTCAAACCAAATTTCATTATCATTAAATTTTTTTATGTATAATACAGAATTCAATTTAGGATTAAATTTTAAGTCCTCTCACCATCATAACAGTGGAGTTCAACACAATGACCTTGAGTAGTCGTGGTTGTTAGCTTTTAATTTATCCCATATCCTCATGGGAACCCATATCTCGACTTAAATATCCACTTTTATTACTTCAGATCCTGATCTCGTGCACTTGCAAAAGTCAAGACCAACTCACATTTTCATGAATACTTTTAAAAAAGAAGAGCAATTAAATCTTTTAATCTATACAAGAATGCTCTTATCAATTATTTTGATGCAGCCGCTAAATGATTTTAGTTAGTATCTTATGGTCGGCTGGCGAAGCCAGTCTTACTAAGTTTTCGCGCCGCTGTTTGTGATTAAATAATAGTCCTTTCGTCATAGTGTCATAAATTTGTATATATGCCAGCTTCGTCTTTCACACACAACATCGTGACAAAAAGGCAACAACTCAGAATTTCTATACCAGCAGCAATGTCTCAACATCACAATGTTGAATGTTGGCGGTATCACAACATAAATGTCGCGACATCGCCTGGCGACATCGAAGGTGACTAGGTGACTCGGGGCTGATGTGTGACGCCCCAAAACTCCGTGGGTCCGCTGACAACCTCACAACCCGCTTGAAAATCTATACATCTCAGACGCGAGACCCATAATTGAGTAAAATGGCCACTGGGCCCATACACCAATACTCATCAAAATACACCCAAATATATTTTAATACCAAGAGTTATAACATTTCTTCTTAATACAAAACACATATTAAAATTACAATTTAATACATGTTATAATTAAAACATCAAAGCTTGCACAACCCTGGGCTTAAAAATCGGCCTCCTAAAGTGAGTCGCTTTCTCGAACGCTCCTCGTATTCGAATATTCCTCGACAGGTGAGCAATTGCCCAATAGTGGAATTTCCCTAAATGGGTTACTCCCCACCTAAGTGCATATGCAATGATCTAATGTAAACACACACACTCAAGCAAACATAGCTCGCGATCCTAGTCAATGTCTAATGCCCGCTCCCATGTCTCGAGTCCTCATCAACTTCCTCACACTCGCTCTAAGCCATGTATGAGAAAAACACCTGCCAAAACAAAACCCGTTGTTTTAAAAACACTACCGGTTCCGTGAAAAGAATCGATCACCCTCCAAGCGAATGTGTCGAGAACCTTCCTAAACACCCAGCTGGCTCCTCCGACAGGTAATTTGTCGGATCCATCTCCAACACAATTCTTCGGAAAATCATCCAATTAAATTCCTTTCGCAACCATGTTCGTTTTTATTTTTCTTTCATGTCATGCACACACACCTAATTTCTAGGTTACCCCGGTGCATATGAAATGCATTATGCCTTTTCAACACAATTTATATCAATTATGCAATATTCTCAAAGTTGCACTCAAACCACATGTTATTCAATGTTTATCAACCAACACCCAAATTAGCTCACTTGAGCTATACACTATTCCATTTCCAATTTGTTTTTCCAGTTGGCTATCACAATTATATTTTGTATAATCGTGGCATCATGTGTTAACACATTAAGTCTACGCATCAACCTATCTATTTCCACACAACTCTGTGCCTTTACAAAACACTTAAACAAGTGGGTAAAACAAGTAGGATAAAACTCACCACGTAGTTTGGTCGGGAACTCTCAAAACCGGTGCCCACGCGTAGTCTTTGCCGCATAGAGAAACTTTCCTTCTTGGCCCGAAGAAATCCGACGGTCCGATCAACTGGGATCCTAGAGAGAAGTTGCACACTCTCTCTCTAAAAATATCAAGAACCTAGCCACTGCATCTCCATTTCTCATCCTGCACGTTTTGGTCTTTTGAAGAAGGAGATGACACTATTGACTCTTGCCCTTTCCCCATTAACACCACCACACCCTCCATGTCCTCAAGTCTTGGATTTTTTGACACTCAAGGCACTCTAAGCCTACATCCATTTCCATCATTTCTCTACTCACGCAACATTGCCACAAGAGTACACGTGAAGAGCGACCCACATATCACATGTCTCTCAAACTCGTTACTTGTGACTGACACTCAGGTGCCTCGAAAAATATGAAATCTCGATTGCTCGGGACCGTAATTTAAATTCGACGTGTTAGCTAGGATTTCGCGAGATCGACCTTAATGGTGTAGTCCTGCTTTGTCAACCGAGATCTAGAAAAATTTCGGATTTTTACCGAAATTACGATTGCCTCTTCCGAAAAATTGGAATTTTCTGCCCATTCTCCTCTCTTAAAAGAATTTCGTCTCGAAATTCCACGCATACGCATCCAACCACGTGCATATGTAACCTCATCACCCAACTCAGTTAAGACTCGTGCCTGCATGACAACCCGCCACTCCTAATTACCGACAACTCGATGGTCATTAACTCATCCTACGCCAAGCACGACATCAATACCCACATAATCTACTAATCTCTAAGGTCCACCATGAGTGTAATCATCGTGAGATCCCTGGGTTTCATGATTCCCCGACACAGACCGAATAATCCTCAATTCTATATCCTAGGGAAGAATTTCCCATCATCTCTCTAAAGGCCTCAACCTCTAAGCCCAAATCTATCACGCGCGGTGCAACAATGATGAACATGATGCAAAAATAATTGTAGGTATAAAACGTACCCTGCATGTCCAGCTGATCTGCATGCTCAGCCTCTGGCACGACGACGTAGACACGCCCCCCGGGTCTCGATATCCTCGCCTACGGCCGACCCACACTCGCCCATATGTGTCAGATAGCACCCCGCGACCGGAATCGTCTCCTTCCGACCCATATTATTAGCGCGGTGAATGAACCGCACTTTCTCCCCGTCTCTATATTTAATCAACGCCGCCCAAAATCCCGATCTCGTCTCTCGGCAACTCGCCTTCATACGCCCAAAGCCGCTGGGCGTAAAGACACCATCTCGCCCACTCGACAAAGAACTCGCCCCCGACCCGATGGTCGCGGGCTCAAAACCCTCGCGGAAACTGTGGAAGCCCCGGGCTTTTTCCCCGAACTAGAAGTTAAGACTAACTCTCCTTCCTTTCACTAACACTCAAGGTCCCGGAAGCATTTCGAGCATCCTCGATCTCTCTCTATGGTTAGCGTCATCCCAACCACGAGTCCATGTCCCGTAGGCTAAGTCCTACAATCCCGCCTCCGAATGGACAACTTCACCCCATTCTCGACCTCCTAACCTCGCCATGTCCCAGGGCCACTAATCATCGGAAGAAACTGCCAGCTCGTGAACCTAGCCACATAATCCATCACAATATCGTCCCGTCAAATTTCTAGGGAATCTCGAGCCTTCGTGATGCCTCGCAAGATCCAAAATACTTACCCATGAAGATCATGGAACTCGCCAAGTCATTTCTCTAGGTCTCTAGAGTGTCTTTGTCCAGCTCCACCATACTGGGCCTCACCCCTCTACCTAACAGCTAGTCTAATCCTCGGGTCGCTGCTGTGCTGCAACTCCATAGCTCTAATGACCTCTCAACTCCGCACGAACCAATGGTCCGCCACCACGGATTTACTCCCCCCGTGAATGTCGAGGATGATGTGCCCTAAACCTCCGGGAGGCTACCTGGCCCCTCGACCACCTCGCCGGCGACTAGCTTCACAGAATAAAGAAGAAATATAATACCTACAAACCAAAGAAAAGGTCATTGATCAACACTCGATGGTGCCCGACCAAGACCTCGTGGACACCCTCTACGGCCCGCCTCGACTCAGCCATCTACATACCAAATGGCAAGTTAGCTCCACGCAAGATCTCATGCCCTCAAACACAAATTTCGAGACACTATTCACAATACGTAAAACATTTCTATACACAATGTCTCATGTACCCATAAGTAATGCAAGACAATCATTCCACATTAAATCATTTTTAACAACAAAAATTTCATTTTTGAAAATTTCATTTTTACAAAATTTTATTTTATTTTATTTATTTATTTATTTTTTGAAAAATTTCAGGAATGGGGCGGTTCATAAATAGTGTCCCAAACAAAGGATCGTAAATAAAGGTAATCGAGTCCAAAACTAGGCTCGGCGTACGCAGCACACACCGAACCCTCGGCCGCGCCGCGATGGTGCGCCTAGGTTGCGCCGCGGCGCCAGCCGCGCGGCACCGTCGTGATCGCGGCGCCGCAGGGCGCGCCTACGTCAGTAAGCCTAAGACTACCGCGGTCGCAGTTCGCCGGGTCGTCGCAGTCGTGATCACAACACAACCCAATAGCCATCTCTTTCTTCCTTTGTCACGATACAATCAATCGACGCGATTACGCCCATGACCAGTCGCCTTATCACGACATACAAAAGATCATCGCGGACACACCTCCTCCTAACGGCCAATTTCTCAAGCATCGCTTCACGATATTAACGATCAGATCGTGACACACCTCACCGCACCCCACCGCCCGGGTCACGATACAATTTATTGTATCACGACATAGTTCCTCAGCCAAACAAGCCTCCGCCTGTCACGATACAACCAAGTGTATCGTGACACGCTCCCAGCCAAACTCGCACGCCTAGAGTTATGTCACGGCCAATTTCCATCAGACAGATTACGCCAAGGGTGAGCTCCAATCCACCTCGCCGCTTTTTCTTTCTTTCTTTCTTTTTTTCATTCATTTTTTCATTTCTTCCTTTCACCGAATCGAAAACCACCAAAAAACATATATATATATATATATATATATTTTTTTTTTTTCATTTATCAACCCAAATAAATTTCTTAAAATTTATTTTATCCATTTCTTTCTCTTTTTTTTTTTCCAGTTTTACACACTGTAAAACCTAATTTTTTTTTTCTCCACATCATTTTTTTTTTCATTTAATTCTGGACTAGTTGCCCAAAATTTCTCAAACACTTGTTCTCACACTAAACCCTAGTGTTCAATATCATTCCTATGCTATTCACCAAGCATACAATTTCAATCACAATTCACACACATGATCACACTATCACATAACATACAACTCATGTTATACAAACCATCACACATCAAACACCATGCATGCCGTGTTCTAATCCTGTCCCGTGATTGTCTAGGTAATCACATACCTAACCCTAACATCGAGCCACCAAGTGGTGATGTTCTTACACCTTTCGACCATGACCTAAGCCCAAGTCCCTCAAGCCTTAGGTAATCACATACCTAACCCTAACATCGAGCCACCAATTGGTGATGTTCTTACACCTTTCGACCATGACCTAAGCCCAAGTCCCTCAAGCCCTAGGCATTCATATACTTATGTCCTACACTCTAAGACCATGGCTTAAGCCCAAGTCCCCCAAGCCCTAGGTGTTCGTATACCTAAGCTCTGATACCAAGCTGTGACGCCCCAAAACCCGGGGGTTCGTTGACAACCCGTCAACCCGCGAAAAATCTATACGTCTTGTATCGCGAGACCCATACCTGAGTAAAAATGGCCACTTGGTCCCATACACCAATACTCATCAAAATACACCCAACTATATTCCAATAGTTTAAGAGTTATAACATTTCTCTTAATACAAACACATATTGAAATTACAATTCTAATACATGTTATACCAAAAACATCAAAGCCACAACCCGACTTTCTTCAAAATCGGCCTCTAAAGTGAGCCGTCTTCTCGAACGCTCCCTGTACCTGAAATAATATTCCCTCGACAGGGTGAGCTATTGCCCATTAGTGGAATTTCCCTAATGGGGTTATCTAAGTGCATATGCAATGATCCAATGTAAACACACACTCAAGTAAATTCGTGATCCTACTTGAATGTCTAATGTCCGTTCCCATGTCTTGAGTCCTCACCGATTCCCTCACACTTGCCTAAGCCATGTATGAGAAAAACACCGTTTTCAAAACATAACCTGTTGTTCTCGAAAACACACTACCGGGTTTTGGTAAAAGAATTGGACTACCCTCCGAGGCAAATGTGTTGGAGAACCTTCCTAAACAATTCACGGGCTCCTCCGACGTGTAATCAGCTGACCATCTTCCAACACAATTCTTCCGAAATCATCCATTGAAATTCTTCGCAACCATGTTCGTTTTATTTCATTTCTTTCATGTCATGCACTCACACCTAATTTCTAGGTTACCCCGGTGCATATGAAATGCATTATGCCATTTCAACACAATTTATATACCAATATATCAATTATGCAATATTCTCAAATTTGCACTCAAACCACATGTTATTCAATGTTTATCAACCAACACCTAAATTAGCTCACTTGAGCTATACACTATTCCATTTCCAATGGCCTACACACACAATTATATTTTGTATAATTGTGGCATCATGTTAACTCATTAAGTTCATGCATCAACCTATCTATTTCCACACAACTCAAGCCTTTACAAAACACTTAAACAAGGGGTAAAACAAGTAGGATAAAACCCCTACCTCACGGAGTTTGTCGAAACTCCCCAAACCCGCCCACGAGCAACCCTTCGGGCTGCCAGTAGAGAAACCTCCTTCGCCCGAAGAAACCGACGATCCGATCAAATGATCCTGAGAGATGCGCACACTTCAAAAATATCAAAAACCTAGCCCACTTTGCATCCCCAAATTTCTCATCTGCGTTTGGTCTTTTGAAGAAGGAGATGGCACTATTGACTCTTTGTCTTTTTCCTCATTAACAATTCAATTAATACCCTCCATGTCCTCAAGTTTTGGATTTTTGACACTTGGCACACTCTAGGCCAACCATTTCCATCATTTCTCTACTCATGCAACATGTGTCACAAGAGTACATGTAGTAGGTGACTTTTGTCACATCACATGTCTCTCAAACCCGTTTCACGACACCAGGCAGGTGCGCCGAAAAGCGTGGTCGGCCCCCGTCTCGGGTCGGCGGAAGTCGATGTGTTAGCTAGATTTCACTAGACGATTCCAACGGTGTAGTCTGTTTTGTCAACCGAGATCTAGAAAAAATTTCAGATTTTTACCGAAATTACGATTTTGCCCTTTTTTCGAAAATTGGAATTTTCTCGGGTCTTACATGATGTCCGTGATTTTCGCCTTATTTTCAGGGCATAATGATTGGGGCCTATAAATAGAAGCCCCTAGGGAAGAGTGCGTAGCTTTTCGGCCACTCTTAGCAGTTTTCGAGCTTTTAAGAGAAGCTGAAATCTCCCTATATATATATATATATATATATATATATATATATATATATATATATATATATATATATATATCTTTTCGTTTTGTTTCTTTTCTAGATTTATTTTTCTTTTAGGATTAAAGTAGTCGATTTGGAGGCAGATTGTTTGAATTTATTGTCTATCAAAAGTTTCATTTATGTTTGAATTCCAAGTAGATGGATATTTTAAGTTTACGATTATTTAGTTTGATTTCAATTTCTGTGAATTTGTTTGATCAACTAGTCATTGTTATTTGCAATCCAGTTATGAAAGGATGATCTCCCTTTGGGAATGAATATGTTGTTTTGATTTTCGTTTGTAGATTTAAATGTTGTTGTGGGTATGAAGAATTGATTTAATTCGTATTGCTTCCCCATTAATGGTACATTTAGATATTAGTGTTCTATACCAGAAAGAGTTGTATTTGAGCTTTGATTTCCTAGGATCCCACATGAGTGACACAAGATGGAGGACACGAGAGCGAGCAATCACTTGGGGGTAAATTGCATTTATATCCACTTAACTAATGCACTCTAAAGATCACTTTGATACATAACTGATGAAGTTCTAACCTATGACTTCAAGGTTTCCTTTTGTGTGATAGCGGAAATGGGCTCCCGAAACATAAGAACCACTTGTTGATATATCAGTTTAATGTTTAGAGGTCTCATCTCAATTTGATAGAATAATCTTGATCCCGTGTTAACATAGATTCTAATCAAGGAGAGAGAGCATTACAATGAATTGTAGAGCCAAGTGCAGGTTGATTTTAGAAAGCTCATGTTATCACATGCATGAGGAGTAGCAGTTCAATCCTAAGAGATTGTGAAATCTTGGTTTAGGAAAAACGATCAAATTTTAAGGAGGATCAAGTCTTTAAGTAGCTATTTAGACCGTTGACTGGTTTAGAGATATGGTTAGCTAATTAGTGAAATGTGTAGTGTTAGGAGGTATTCAGAAATTTGTGCTCTTGGATAAATCCAATTCTTGTCGTGCCGGTCTTGTTTCTTAATCACATTTGCTGAAAATCATAACATTGATTGCATTCGATGTTATTTCTGCGAAAGAAATCTCGATTACACTAGATTAGATTTATTTTTTTCTTTTAAGAAACATTAGATAAAAATTCTTTCATTCAATTTATTTTAGAAAGTTCAATCTATTCTTAAAATTAGATGTTCAAATAGTGATAACCTTGAGTAGTAGGGGTAGTTGACCTTTATATTTTCTAATCAATCCCTATGGGAATGATATCCAGACTTATAAAGTCCACTTTATTACTTGTATGACCTGTGCACTTGCAGTGATTTAGACCTAAACCAATTTTAATTGCATTATTTTAAAAAATAGCATAAAATAGTCTTTACATACATAGCATAACAAGTTTTTTGTGTCGTTGCTAGGGATTAGATAATAGTCTTCTAGTAGCTTATCAAAAGTTTGTCTAGTATAGAGAAAGGTCTAACAAGTTTTTGACGCCATTGCCGGGGACTGGCCTAGTATTTGGTAGCTGTGTCAGAAATTTGGTTTCATTATTTGGTCTTTAAACAAAAATGGTCTCAACAAGTGTTTGGCGTCATTGCCGAAGATTGAAGTAAAGTTTATAGATCAATATTCTTTCCAAAAAGAAAGTTGCTAGTTTGGACATTTTCTTTTATCTTTTATCTAAATTTCCATAAAATTTTTCAAAAATAGTTTTAACTGAAGTAGCTGATTCGTCTACTATCTTTTATTAAGCTAATCCTAATATGTTTAAGTTGTCTATTGGTCTTACTTTTATTTCAGTGTATTATCATTTCAGGCATTCTTACATGCACAGAAGGCTAGAAGCAAAACTGCTGCCATTGGACATTGAGTTAGAGAGGACACTAAGAAACCTAAAGAAAGTAAGATTAGCTAAAGCATCAATTATGGAAGAGCGGAGGAAGATACATCAGAACATCCCAGTTGTGGCAACTGACAGACCTTTGAGGTAGAGAACAATGGAGGACTTCTGGAGACCTATCATTAGAGATGAGTACTCTATAGTTAGGAAACCTACTATAGAAGCAAACAACTTTAAGCTAAAGCCTGCACTTATCACCATGGTTCAGCAACACCATTTTACTAGACATCCAAGTGAGGATCCAAATGAGAATTTGGGGAGGCTCTTAAAGATGGCAAACACAGTAAAGCTTAATGGGGTCAGTCCAGATGTTATTAAGTTGTAGTTGTTTGATGAGTGTTTAAAACACTCATGTCATACCCACGTCCTTACTATGTTCAGTATTATTTTGTATATTAATAAGTGCATTATTGCCCAATATATGAGTTTTGGATCTTGTGTGCATTGCAGGTGAATAAGGTGATTTCGAGTGTTACAGCGTCATGACGTTGGTCGACGGCTTGATAAAAGTGAAGAGTGGCCCGATTTAGTGACTTCAGTGATTCCCTACATCGAATTATAAAAGCACGGGGCTTTAGTCCCCAGAAGAGTTATGTCGGGCGATGCGGACGAGGAGTGAAAGAGCAATGGGAGCAACCCGAGAGATCGAAAAGACTCGTGTTTTTGTATTTCTCTTCTCAAAACCATTAATGATTTATAGAACTATGCTTGTATTAATTTCCAATATGTTCTAGATTTATTTCTAGGGTTTTGTTGAACTTTGTAGGTTGGTTAGAGTTAAATCTAGTCTTATTCAGTTTATTTATGATTTATATTGAATTGCTCTATATTTGTGGTTCATTTTCATGGTGATGTTTGGCCAACATTGACATGATCTTGTTGGGTATCCGAGATCGAGAGATAAGGACTCCCAGGGATATGAGTAGAGCAATCCTTAGTCAATCGGTGAATAGAGATATCCCGATTTCGAGTGTGGCGATTAGGGTTTGAGCATTTAAGCATTTCGGAGTCTAGGGTCGGGCGGTGCACTTGACCTAGCGGAGAGATAGGCGGGATATGCCTCGAGAGGATATCCTCGTAAGAGCCACGATCACCTGCATCATCGAGGAATTCATTAACATATTGAGATAATGAATTTCTCTAGGTAATAATCCATCCAAATGGTAGGCAGGGCGGGCCAAGGCTCCATTCAGTTTTCACAAAAGTAAATTCACAAGTTAATTAGAGTTAGTTTTAATTCCATACATTAATTAGACATTCAAAGAGTTTAAAATCGGATAATATCGCCAAAATTTATTAATTCCAGTGAATCCAGCGCACTTCTCCTATGGATCGATATCCATACTTAGGTGCTGTATATTACTTGATACGACAGCGCGTGCCTTGCGCACATAGAGTAGCTTATCTAGATTATACAAATCACACATCACGCTATTGGCACATCAACGTTCCTATTTTCATTGGGGGACACCTTGACCAGTTGGTTTGAGTCCTTGCCATATGGATCGATCGACACCGCAGGAGGCTGATGGGGCATATCTAAGAAGATTCTTCCATTACTGCTCACTTGAAGAGGAGGAGAAATCATTGCCTTCAGTAAAGAAGATGAGTCTTTATTCAATGCTTGGGAGAGATATAAGCAGCTATTGAGAAAATACCCAATGCATGGCATAAAGCAAATGACACATATGAATATCTTTTATCACGCTATGAACTACACTTCAAAATGTACCATTGATGCAGCCTATTGTGGTGCATTCAACAGGAAGAGTGTTGAAGAGGCTAATTAGCTCATAGAAGATTTGGCTAAGAGAAACTACATAGCTCCATCGAGAAGCCGGGAGGCGACAACGAGGGCGAAAGGAGGTGGTGTGATTGAGTTGAACAAGATCTCAGCAATAGAAGCAAGGCTGGATGCACTAATGAGCAAGATGAATAATCGAAGAAGAAGCCATTCGTAAGCAGAAGTGGGAATTGTGGATGGAGATGGCGAAGAAAAGCGACGAGGGGCCAGCTCGTGAAGGTCGCATCAAGTTGAAGAAGCCGATATATTCCGAGAAATAGGAAATTTCTGACTTTAAAGCCCGACAGCAACCTCCTGACCATTACACTGACCCTTAGAAACCATGAGAACCTGTCTTATGGAAGTGGAGTGTAGCAGGGTCAAAGACTAGTGCAAAACTATTATCGATTATGCTCCGAGGCCGTCGTGGTAAAGTGATCCCGGCGGGCCGTAGGAGGTCCCGATCTTTTGAGGATCGGATGATAAACTTCTGTTGGTGAAAACAGGCGTGAACATTCATAAGCGAGTTTTCTGGGTTGGCGGCATTCGAGAAAATACAATGAAATTTGTGTTTTAGGCGAAACCATGTGCGCTGGGAATTTAGGGGCGGAGTAAGGAGTGACAGTCTTAAGGTATGCGGGAATCGACAGGAGTTGTTTCCTTAGTAGCTTGAGAATCCCAAGGACTATATGGCTATAACACTTAGGGGTGGTAGAGAATTACAGAAAAAAGAAGAAGATGAGGTAAGACTAACTGGGAAGGAAGAGCAAGCAGAAACTGGCAAAGAGAAGAAGTTGAACATAACAAAATCATCATATGTGAAATCAAAGGTCTGTGAAGCGTGATGAAAATGGAGAATTGAAAAAGAAAGAGGAAGTAAGATGCTATCAACCTCATATTCCATTCCCTCAAAGAAAGTAGAAATCAAAATTGGATGATCAGTTTGCTAAATTCTTGAACATGTTCAAGAAATTAGAGATAAGCATTCCTTTTGCTGAGGCATTGACTCAGATGCCTCATTATTCTAAGTATATGAAGGACATTCTCAACAAGAAAAGGAAGTTTGATGAAGATGGAGTGGTAAATCTTTTAGCAACATGCAGTGTAGTAATCGAAGAATCACACCCTTTGAAATACGGGATCACGGAAGCCGCATTCCAGAGTATGAGTTTGGGAGAGCTTTATGTGACTCAAGAGCAAGCATCAATCTAATGCCATTATGCGTGGTGAAAAGACTTGGCTCGAGTGCTCTGTGTGACTCTGAATGGCGGACATGCATGTTTCGACTGAAGGAATCTTAGAAGATGTACTGATCAAGGTGGGAAAGTTTATTTTCCCAATGGATTTTGTTGTGATGAACATTGAAGAAGACAAGTAAGTTCCATTACTACTAAAATGACCATTTCTTACCAGAAGCGACCTTGATAGATGTCGAAAAGGGGAGAACTCACTCTCGAGGCGAGAGATGAAGTACACTTGACGCAATCGAGCGAAACAACCTAATTTTGAAAAAGCTAAATGTAAGAATGTTGAAAGAAGTAGTTCTAAAACGGTTCTATTGGAATGATGATTGTAAGAATCGGAGTTGATGAATGAAAATATGATGAATTTTCGATATATTGAAGATCTTGATGCGAGATATCGAGAAGGCCCATATTAAGTCGGAATGAAGGCGATGCGAGAAAATCAAGCAACGATGAAGAAGGCCTGAGAAATAGAAAAAAGTTATGAGGGGTTAATTATGAAGGAATTACCTGAGCAACTAGCAGGAGTTGAAAGATCAAAACATGTAATTATAGCAGCTGACTTGACAAAAGATAAAGAGCAGAAACTGATTGGAATTCTTAGAAAGTATAAAGAAGCCATAGCCTGGTCAGTGGAAGACTTGAAAGGGATTAGTCCACCAATTTGCATGCATAAAATCCTCCTATAGGAGAATGCAAAAACATCAATTGAACATCAGAGAAGACTAAATCCAGTTATGAAAGAAGCTGTAAAAAAAGAAGTACTTAAATGGTTGAATGTAGGATTTATTTATGCAATCTCATACAGCCCTTGGGTGAGCCCAGTTCATGTGGTTCCCAAGAAGGGTGGATTCATAGTCATCAGAAATGAGAAAAATGAATTAACTCGAATAAGAACTGTGACAAGATGGAGGGTATGCATTGATTACAGGAAATTGAATAATGCCACTAGAAAGGATCACTATCCTTTGCCTTTTATTGATCAAATACTGGACAGGTTGGCAGGGTACCCCCATTTATGTTTTCTTGAGATATTCTAGATATAATCATATTTCCATAGCCCTTGAGAACCAGGAGAATACTACCTTTACATGTCCTTATGACACCTTTTCTTTTAGAAGGATGTCATTTGGATTGTGTAATGCTCTTGGCACGTTTCAAAGGTGTATGATGTCCATTTTCTCAGATTTGGTGGAGAAGGCTATGGAAATATTCATGGATGACTTTTCAGTTTATGGATCCAGTTTTGAGAATTGCTTGAAAAATTTAGAAACTATACTTTAGAGATGCCAAGACAAAAACTTAGTTTTGAATTGGGAAAAATGCCATTTTATGGTAACTAAAGGCATTGTCTTGGGGCATAAAATTTATGCAGCTAGACTTAAAGTTGACCATGCAAAGGTTTTTGTTATTGAAATTCTCATGTCACTTTTCTGATAGAGAGAAAGGGATTAAAAAGTTTTTAGGTATCTTTGGATTTTATAAAGGTTCTCAAGGACTTCTCCAGAATTTCAAGACCATTATGCGGATTTCTTTGGAAAAGGGAGGCCCAGGTGAATGTTGCGATCATGTAAGGTTTCCATTTTGGAAGAAATAAAATCGGATTGATTATAGCTCCCGACATGGCAGTTTAGACTGGAAGCGAGGATTTTTGAAATTGTGAGTGATGCCCGATGATTATCTGATAGGTGCGTGTTAGAATGAAGCGCAAAGACCTTGGCTATATTATGCTAGCAGAGACTTTCAATGAAACCTGAAATTGCTCAACTCACGAAAAAGAAATGCTAGTAATGGTCTTTGCTTGTGAGAAGTTTAGACCATATATATTAGGATCTCATGTTATCTTTGCGATCACGATAATCAAGTATCTCATTGAAAGAAGATCTGAAAACTGGTGATCGGATGGATCTTTGTTGCTACGAATTCGATTTGGAGATCGGGACCAGTAAGGGTTGTGATAATGTGATAGCGGTCGGCTTATCAAGATGAAAGCCACTACTAAGAAGGGACTGAAATAGAAGAAAATTTCCCTAATAAGCAACTTTATCGAGTATCTAAAGTTCCGCTGCCACAGTATCGCTGATATTGTAAATTACCTAGCATGGTATTATACCCGGAATTCCAACTACAACAAAAAATTGAGGAGCGATGCAGTTTTACATATGGGATGACCCACTGTTATTTAGAAGAGGAGCAGATCAGATTATCAGGAGATGTGTACTATAAGTAGAACAAGGTGAAATTTTAGATAAATGCCACGCATCACCATATGGAGGACACTTTGTAGGAGACAAAACAACCCAGAAAGTTCTCCAATCAGGTTTTTATTGGCCAACTCTATTCAAGGACTATTCTGAATGGGTGAAGCATTGTGACATATGTTAGAGAATAGGCAACATAAATACAAGAAATGAGATGCCGCTGCAAGGAATCCTGGTGGTGTAGATCTTTGATGTATGGGGAATAGACTTCATGGACCCTTTCCTACCCTCATTTGGAAATCTATACATTCTTCTTAATGTGGATTATGTATCTAAATGGGTGGAAGCCATAGCTTGTCCCAGAAATGATGCCAACAAATTTATGGGATTCATCCAAAGAAACATCTTTAGTAGATTTGGAGCCCCAAGGATAATCATTAGTGATTAGGGAAGCCACTTTGTAAACAAGTTGTTTGCAAACCTCTTGAGCAGATATCGAGTCAAACACGTTATGGGATTGGCTTATCACTCTCAGTCAAATGGGCAAGTAGAAATTTCCAATAGGGAGATAAAGAATATATTGGAGAAGACAGTGAACACAAGTAGGAAAGACTAGTGAATAAAGTTAGATGATGCACTATGGGCTTACAGGATTGCTTATGAGTCTCCTATTGGAATGTCCCCATACATGATTGTTTTTTAAAAGCCTTGTCATCTCCCTCTTGAGCTTGAATATAAGGCTATGTGGGCAATCAAGAAGCTGAATTGTGATTTTCAAGCTGCTAAAGAGAAGAGATTACTTCGGATGAATGAACTGGAAGAGCTGAGAAATGAAGCTTATGATAATGCCAGGATCTACAAAGATAAGACAAAGTAGTGGCATGATTAGAAGATTTTGAGGGAAGAGTTCAAAGTAGGAGAGCTAGTCTTACTATATAATTCAAGGCTTAGACTTTTTCCAAGGAAACTCAAGTCAAGGTACAGTGGTCCTTACACAGTAGTTGCAGCTACACCCTTTGGAGCAGTGACACTAATAACCAATTCAGGAAATGAGTTTAAAGTGAATGGTCAGAGACTAAAACATCATCTTAGAGGAATCCTAAATGAAGAATAGTCCCATGTTAGAAGAGATTTAAAGAAATGTTGAAAAGAGAACATATTGCAACAATGTCTAGCTAAAGACATAAAATTAAGCAGCTACTTGGGAGGTAACCTAAGCAATTTTTAATTTTATTTTACAGTTTGATATTGTTTAATTAAATGTGTTTTGAATAGTTTAGTTGATAGAGTAATTTTGTTTGATTTTATTTGAAGCTTTGTTAGTAAGATTTTGCTTAATTTTAGGACAAAGGAGTTGTAGATATTTATGAAATTCATTTTGAAGCACTTCGAACCAAACTCAAAGATATAGAATTGACCATAAAAAGGGAGTCTACTTCCCTAACTTGTTCTTTGAAAACAATGCACATGCTAAGTTTGGGGGAGTCTAAATTTTTCTAATTTAGAAATTGCATAGTAGCTTCATTGTTCCTTTGTTGAATTTTTTTTAGTTTGAATGATAATTGCTGAAGTACAAAGAATATTTGTTGAATATCACTGAGTGAGAAAAGGAGTTTTATTGTCCATGCTTGAATTGAGATACTTGTTGATAGATTTATATTCACAAGCATGAAGATAGTATGCAGGAATGAATAAGAAGAGAAAAACAAGTAAAAATCAGGAAGAGGAAAATGCCATCTCAATGTCGCAACATCATGTTAATGTTGTGACATCAGCTTTAAAAATTTCTCCAATGTTGCGACATTCTAATAAATGTATCGACATTGTCCCTCAATGTCGTGACATTGATTCATTAATGTCATGACATCACATCTAAAAGAGAAGCGACACCAAGAGTAACATTTTTAATGTTACGACATCAAAGATTAATGTCACGAAATCAAGGCAATGTCGTGACATTGCAATCCCAATGTTGTGACATTAAATCAAGTCACTCAAAACTCTAATTCAATGTCGCGACATCGCATCCATAATGTCGCGACATCAAAGCAATGTTGTGACATAACATCATCAATGTCGTGACATTGAGTTGAATCATTTAAAATTTTTTGTCAATGTCACGACATCACACTTAGGGTAGCCCAACTATTTAAAGGAACACTTGTGAAAATTTTCAAATCCAAACCAAATCCTTCTACCTTTCGAGCCCTAACTCTTCCAAACTTCCATTTTTAAAACCAAGAAGATATTTAGCCCTAGCTCTCCCACCATTGACAAAGATATTAGAAATATAGTGGAGGAAGTACTCAAAGAGAGAGCCGAAAAACTAAAGAACCAAGAGACCGCTCCTGCGGAAAGGGTGGAAAAAGAAACTGAGGAGGAGATTGAGGTTGAGGCAAGAGATGCTAGAGTGCACTATACATAAAAGGGGGCATAGGCATTCTGAAAGAGTCTCGCCAAGAAGGGTTTTGTAGAGGAAAGAGGATTCAGAGAATTTATGATGCCCTTCAAGGAAGAAATCGAAAGAAGAGGTTGGGAGAAAGTGTGCAAACAATTAGATCCAGAGAGAAGAGACCTTGTGAAGGAATTCTAGGCCAATATGGGTGATAGAAAGAACCTGACATGCTACATCAGGGGGAGATGGGTCCCTTTTGAGGAAAGGGCCATCCCCAACTCTTAGGACTCAAACCAGGAGGAGACTGCACAGAGTTTGAGTAGCTCTAGAAGAGTCCCAATTTCAAAGAGATAGCAAGAGAACTGATTGGAAGCCAAGGGGAATGGCAGAAAACCAAGACCATCTCCAACACCTACTTGAACCAAGGAGATCTGACAAAGAGTAACAAGTCTAGTTTTATTTAATAAATTCTACTTTCATGCCTTCTAAACATGTCTCAACTATGAGATAGGACCGCACATTACTTATGTATGCACTAGTCAAAGGCTTAGAATTGAAAGTGGGGAAAATAATCCAAGAATCCATCTTGGATTATGCTAAGAGTAACTTCTCAGGGGACATTCCCCACCCCTCCTTAATCACTCTCCTGTGTATCAAGGTGGGTGTAAAATTTAGGGAAGTGGAAGAGGAAAGGTGTCCGAAGGCCTCTCTCCTCTCACTCTTACTGGAATCACCAAGACTCCAAATAAAGGGTGAGGAGGGAGAGAGAAGACAGAACATAAAGAGGAAGAGGGTAGAAACAATAGAAGTGTCCAGGGAGCCAGCTTCTACAACTATGCCTACAGAGAAGAGTGGTAGTGAAGAAATAAGGGGCGGGCTTTGAAGCCTACTTAGAGCAACTAGTGCTCTCCCCCACTGCCGATGAAGCAGCACCAACTCAAATTAAAGCTGAGAAAAAAGGGAAACATAGGGTTGAAACTAAAGAGAGCAACACTTTTTAGCTGTTGATTTTGATGCAAGAGATGAGAGAAATGAGGGGAAGAGATGAGAAGCTCAGAGAGGAGCTCAGGTGGAGGGACAACCACCTTGATGAGCAGTTGAAGAAGAAAGAGAACAGTCTGACAACAACCCTCTAGTAGAGAGATGATGAATGGAGAGAGAAGCTGGTTGAAAGAGATAGAGCTCTAAGAGCCGAATTCAGAGAGAGAGAGAAAACATTCATAAATAAGCAGTTGAAGAGGGACCAGGACCTACTAAAAATCCTAGAGGTTAGAGAGAAAGAGATAGAGTGGAATTTGCTCCAAAAGGTAAATGTCTTTGGGTATTTATATAAGGAGCACCAAAAGGAGATAAGGGCCACCATCTAGAGAAGGGATGAAAAGATAGAAGCTTCCTTGAAATACAGAGATAAGCTTTAGATAAAGATCTTGGACATTGTTAACTCCAACTTGATCAAAATGTACAATGCCCAATGTGAATTTGAAGGTGCTCTGAATTCCATAGGGGGAAAACAAAATGAGCGGATAAGATTTAATGCTAGGATGCTGGAATGGTCAACCAACCAGCTCATGGGATACAGAACAGCTGAGAGACCCTAACCTCCATCTCTAAATTCACTCATTCTCTGGCTGGTTACCAATATGAACCAGTAAATCTCAAACCCTTCAAATCCCAAAGAAAAAAGAAATGAACCCAATTGTATCTCTCTATCTCTCTCTTTGTACTTGAAATAATCAATAAAAAGCACCTTTTGCTTTATTTTTTTTCATTTTGGATTACAGGCATTCAGACTTTGCCTTTTCTATCTTCATTTTCATATTTAAGACGTTTAGATAACGCCTTTGCTATCTTCAGTTTAGATTTAAGGTGTTCAGACTTCGCCTTTGCTATCTTCAGTTTGGATTTTGGGCATTCAGACTTAGCCTTTTTCTTTCTTTATTTTGGATTACAGGCGTTTAGGCTTTGCCTTTGTTATCTTCATTTTCAAATTACAAGCGTTTAGCTTCGTCTTTGCTATCTTCATTTTTAGATTTCAGGCACTCAGACTTTGCCTTTTCTATCTTTAGTTTAGATTTCAAGCATTCAGAATCCACCTTGGTTGTCTTCAATTTGGATTTCAAGCTTTCAGACTTCACTTTTTGCTTTCTTTATTTTAGATTAGAGGCGTTCATGCTTTGCCTTTTCTATCTTCATTTTCAGATTTCAGGCTTTCAGACTTCGCCTTTGCTATCTTCAGTTTAGATTTCAAGTGTTTAGACTTCGCATTTGCTTTCTTCAATTTGGATTTCAGGCGCTCAAACTTCGCCTTTTATTTTCTTCATTTTGGATTACAAGCGTTTAGGCTTTGCTTTTGTTATCTTCATTTTCAGTTTACAGGCATTCAGGCTTCGTCTTTCCTATATTCATTTTCAGATTTCAAGCGTTCAGACTTCTCTTTTTCTATCTTCAGTTTAGGTTTTAGGCGTTCAAACCTCTCTTTTGCTATCTTCAGTTTAGATTTTAGGCGTTTAGACTTCGCCTTTATTGTCTTTAGTTTGGATTTTAGGCATTCAAACTTCGCCTTTTTCTTTCTTCATTTTGGATTACAAGGGTTCAAGCATCACCTTTGCTATCTTCATTTTCATATTTCAGGCATTCAGACTTCACATTTTCTATCTTTAGTTTAGATTTCAAGCATTCAAACCTCACCTTTGCTTTCTTCATTTTGGGTTTTAGGCATTCATACTTTACCTTTGCTTTCTTTATTTTAAGTTTCAAGAGTTTAGACTTCGCCTTTGTTTTCTTCATTTTGGATAAGGTGTTCAGATTTCACCTTTCCTTTTTTGGATTTTAGGCATTGTACTTAGCACTACCTCTCTTCATTTTGGATGAGATCTTTCGAACTTCTCCTTTCATATGGATCGCGTTGAGGACTTCATCTAAGTCGCATTTTGATATCCTGACGGTTCAAACATTGGACTTAGTCGTATATAGGATCAAAGCATTGAGCTTGATCTTTATATGGGTCAGACATTCAGACTTTGTCTACATCGCATTCTCCTACATTACAGTTCAAACGTTTAGACTTTGTCCTTTGTAGATCAAGCGCCTAGACTTCGCCTTTGTGTTTTTTAATGGTGGATGAACATTGGTTTATTTATATATTCCTCCGCATGGTCGGGACACGAGATTTCGCTCCTTCACATTATGTTGTGGTCACGCATGGACATTCCTTTGTTGACTTCATTTCCATTAGTGTTTTGGGCCTTACCAGTTTCCTATGGTTTCTAGCTTCTTCTCTGCACGAACCCGTTTGCCTTGTAGATGAGTCTTGCTAAGTATTTATAATTGCTAGCATTGCCCACCTTGATTGCATGGCTTCTTTCGACTATTTCCCTTTGCATCGGCTAGTTCATGAGTTTCTCACGAGTCTACATTTGCCCATTCTAGAGTTCTCCTTAGCATACCATTTGCTTTCATAACTCATTCCCTTATTGGATTCACCATTTTTTTTTAGTGTTCATGATTTTGTGTCAGCATGACGGGTGTTGATTGTTATCTCAAGGCACATGACCATTCTAGCACCCATGGGCGAGCCGACTTCCACTTGCTTTAGATTTCAATGCAGGTTTCAACTTTGAGAGGACCTTCTTATAGGGAGCTTGAATCTATATCATGGCTTTGTTAGCCTACAGGTTATCTTGTCCTTTTAATGTTTGCTCTTAGGTTGTCTAGAGCTCTCTTGCCATTTTCTTGGTTTTGAGTTGGGTTTGTGTTTAACCCATTACGCTTGGGGGTCTCCTTGTTCTTCGATAGAGTTCACTTTGTTTCACTCATTGTTCATCATTTTTCTTTGCTTCACAGTTCACATTCGCTACACTCATGAACTCTATCAATTTCGGGCATATTTATAGACCCCAAAATTGGGTTGGTTTTATTTTGACCTTTTTTTAATTTGATTTTAGTTGAATTTTACCTTATAGAATTGGTTTTTATTTAATTTGATTGGATTTATTTTGGAAAGGAAGAGGATTTCAAATAGGGAGTAGAAACGATCAGAAGAGGGTGACTTGATTTTTCTTGGAGGGGAGGAGGGATGAACAAGAGAGAGAGAAAGAATAAGAGATCAAAAGGGAGAAAGAAAAAAGGAGACGGGGATCAAAAGAAGGGGTTGGCGGAAAAGAGACGATCAGAGAGGATAGAAGGAGAAGGTGGTCGAGGAATTTTGCTTCGGAGAAGTGTACAGTACACATTACATTTCTTTTTATCATTATTTTGTTTCTTATTGCTTTTGGAGTATACAATGCCCATCTCCTTTTCATTTTATTTTCTTTTTATTATTATCATTATTTTATTTTGTTTCCTAGTGCTTTTGATGTATACTATTTTTGTGAAGTTGCTTAGTTTTGCTTCCTTGAAACATATCGAATACCGACGAAATCCTATTCATTGCGATGACTCATTATAGTTGTTGAAGAGCAGAAATTTATTGTGGTTGCGATGTTTCTGAGTCATGTTGAGAAGACTGTAACATATCATATGGGATTAATAGGTTTCTTGCTATGTTAAAGAGCTGTTGATAATGAAAGGAAGATGTTTGACAACTGATCTCTATGTTGACTTGCATGTTATACCAATGGAAAATGGTCCATTTCATGATTTTTGATATCTTGTTAAACAGAATGTCCTGTTATGGGAAGGTTTGTTATTTAACAACGGAACCGATCAGCTCTCCACAGCTCTGCGTTGTGCTGACCTGTGAGGGTTCCATTTGTGAACACCTGACGATATGTGAAGAGCAATCTCTTCCATGTTAACAGATCTTCTAACTGACTGTGAGGCGATATTACTACACCTTGACAATGATGCCTTCATTATTGCATTTATTAAATCTTATTTGTTAATCTCCTGACTTTGTTTTGTGATGTGTGTCATTCTTTTCGTTAAATGTTTGTAAAAAAGATGTTTGTTATCTGAATTAATCGTGACAAATAGCACTCTAATTATTAATGATTTCAAACCACTGAAGATGGGCGTGGTGATGGTTTGTGATAAATATTCAC
The DNA here is from genome assembly GCA_016808115.1 of Tetrastigma voinierianum. Classification (NCBI taxonomy): domain Eukaryota; kingdom Viridiplantae; phylum Streptophyta; class Magnoliopsida; order Vitales; family Vitaceae; genus Tetrastigma; species Tetrastigma voinierianum. Next base: position 86,237 of record JAEQBH010003830.1, on the reverse strand, counting down.
GGGATAAGTATCGTATGGGTGAGATTTGTCTGACGATTGTTTACGATTATATTCAAGTTATCGAATGATTACCAAATAATAATCAGAAGGTAGATGACAAATGTTGAATAAATGTTTCAAATAAACAAATTATATTCTTCATTTCTTCATCAGATATTTTGATATTAAAATCAGTACCATTTGGTTGATTTTATGTGTTTGTTTATAAATAAGTCATTGTTAGTGATATGACTTAAGCTGTTTGCAAATGATGTGATATATTAATGATTATTTTAAAGTATTCTTGTTCTATTATTGATTATTTAATTATCTTTTATAAATCGTGATTTTGATTGATAATGGAAGCTTAACAATATATTTTGTTATAATGTTCATGTTAAGTGTTTGATAAGTACGGCGCACCGGCGCAGCGGAAGACCTGTTTCCGACGACGACAATGATATCTTAAGCTCGTGATTAATGGTGACCACCAAAAACAACATTGTTTGTTTTTTATTGCGACACGCTTCGTCTTGTTTTCAACCTTCTGTAATATCGTTAAATGTTTGGTCATTATTATTTATCTGTTAAAATATTGTTGCGATATTATTATATTCTTAACGTGGCTTTATCTTTGTTGTTTTGTTCTTCTGTTTCTTTTATTTTGTTATCGTTGATACCATCATTGTTCTGATCATTCCACACCGTTATGACCGAATGCCGTCGATGAACGAAGTGTTTGATCGGTTCAACCCGTTCTGTTTTTGTTTCTTATTTTACATGTTCTGACAGGTGCGATCTATTATTAAGGCTGAATATATCTATACTCAGTGTGGACTAATTCAAATATTTAACAAATCTAACATTCAGCGTCATTTGATTTTGTTGCTATTAACACTTATTAACAATAGACCTTTGCTGACTTAGTTATCTTTGTAGTGTTATTCGTCAGTATTCTTATTAACAGTCAACAATTTATTCTGCTCTTTGTTTATAATGTTTATTATTATTGGTTTTTTGTTTGTTTGCATTAAGTATTTTGAGCAGGGTTGTGGTTGTTGGAGTATGTATCTGACTAAACAGATCCCAACCAATCAGAAAAACCCTAAATATATAGGAATCAATCTATGAAAAGGTCTAGAGACATTTATGGAATTTTTAAATAATGTGCAAAACCCGGGAAATTTAATTTTAGAAAATGATAAACTTGATAAAATTACGAATTGTTGAGGCGCAATTTTAGTCTCGGGATGAAAGCGAAAGCAGGTCGTTCTTGGAATCATCTCGTGAAATCTAGTTAACCAAGCTAATTTCGTCGAATTTCGATATAGTCGGAATTTTCACGTTTTTTAGGGCAACAGGTGTCTGTTGAAATCAAAAAACGAGATTTTTGAGAAAATTTTGAAAGTTGGGTAATAATTTAACGAAAGTTCATATAAGATAATATGAGCAGGCGAGGAGCAAAAATAAATTGTTTGAAGCAAATGGACTTGAACAAGTGGGGCCGCGTGGCGCGGCGTGAAGCGCGAATTAATATATAAATAGGAAAAAAAAAAATTTGATTTTGGAAAATATCTCCCAAAGTCGTGTTTGAAAGGTTAGAGAGAGAGAAATGAGAAGATCTGAGATTCCTTGGCGATTTCGGGTTTAAGTCGATTCGAAGTCGTCGGGCCAAACGAATGTTAAATCTTCGACGAGAGCTGCGCGTGAATCGCAAGCGAGTTTGGCCGATGATTCGAGTGAGGGTTCGGAGAATCAAGGTTTAGGGTTTAGGAAGTGTACGGAACTACTTAGAGTTTTTCTATGCTCGAGGTAGGGATTCTTCACCTACTTTTGGGTTTATTTCGAATTCTGAGAATTTGTTTAGTTTGAGTTTAATACCTTAAGGGGTTGTTTGGCCCTTTTTCCCCTAAGGGGCTATTTGGAAAAATAATGAGTTATGGGAATAGAGCCCTGTTTTGACCCTATATGATGTCCAATTTTTTGGATTGATTTTCGGTTGGGAAAAAGTGAGAATTTGGACTAGTATGTGAGAGTATAAGCGTATCGAGAACTTGATGTTGCTTTTGAATCACCCAAACTCGCACCTCTATAACTCCAAGTTATGGTCCGTTTTCGAGATCACCTGCTATAAATTAGGTCGTTTAATGGTTTTTGCCTAGATTCGACTGCTAGGACTAGTTTCTGAACTAAGTTTGGAACTATTATGTGGGCTATGATGGCTTGTTGTTTGGAATGTTTTTTGGGCATCTCTATGCCACAACTTGTCTTGAGGATCAAGTGTCATTGCTTGACTAAAAGTGACGTGTTTTGGTGTCAATATGTGTGCTCTAACATGTTGACATGAGATGAATTATTATGTACGCTTAGCAGATGGCTTCGTCAGGTGTGTCATTGCTTTTATCATAGAATGGTTTTGATATATGTTTGCATGATAGGTTGACATGAATGAAATTATTTTATGGAAGTCATATGGTGTGATGTGATTGTTCATGACACCTAGTGAAGCTTGTGGATTGTGTCGTCTTAGCGTAGCGATTCATTATGCATGTGATACAGATATAACATGCAATGGTACCAGATTGCATATGCATGGGGACATCGTATTAAATGGGTGTGGTGCATGGTTGGTAACACTATGTTTGCGTTCGGTGGTACGTCGTGAGTACATTTTCAGAATCAACACCGGGCTATTGCTCAACAGAAGTTCGTGAAATGGGACAACGCCTAAAATGAGTCCCACGATCAAGATAAAAGAAAGCCGAAATGAAAAATACACGCATGTGATAAAGAAGAAGTGATGATAATTTCATCTAAAGGAACCCAGATTTTGCACATACGTATCCAACTATGAAAGTTTGCGAAAGTGCCTGGGCGCAGAAGCCCAAGTGAGACCCCGTAAATTTCTACCCACAAAAATACACGAGACTTGGTTACAACAAGTGAATATCGAAGTTTGTCTAATGGATTTTGATTTATATAAAAAAAAAAGCTTTTGTTTTGGAAAAATGTTCATTGATGGAACATAAATGACGATTTTCACACTTGCCATATGCGTGTGTGAGGGAGTCGATGAGGACTCGAGACATGGGACAGGGTGAGTCACATTCTCATCCATGGCATGTAGACATTTGAGTAGAATGCGCATAAGCTTTACTGAATGCGTGAAATGGCATCGCATTTCCAGACTTCAGCGAGTAGTGAAATTTTTGTAGGAATTATTCTCTTGATCGGGCATGTTCACCTTGGCTAGGACCATATTTCAAAGTGTGTGGTACACCTGAGGACTCGCCTTCAAGGTCGTGATTTCAAGGAAGCCATGATGTGGCTTTGATAAATATTTTTGTAAACCATATTGTAAATGTTTCGGGCTTTTAATATATGTTATGTATAAGAGTGTTGTAATAAAATCTATGGACTATTGTGATATGGTCAGAGGATCATGGACACACAGATGGGTCCTATGTGGTCATTACTACTCGTTGAGACCTTGATGGCCATGGATATATTGTTATATAGGCTATATCGGGTAGAGTTCCTCAACAAAGGAGACTCGCTTCAATTTTTTTAGAAAATACTGATCCCGGCTAAATGGGTCACAATAGTGTGGTATCAGGCTACTCGAAATCCATAGGAATTCCATACGTTGATGGGTTTTCAACAGATCCCTGTTTGGGGGCGCCGCCATAATGTCTCAAAGTCGCGCTTAAGAATTTTGGGACTCTCACGCAAAGGTGAAATGGAGGAGACTTTTTCTCCAAGTCATGACATGGCATAGTATGTGAGCAGTTATTGGAAGTGGGAAAAGTTACTTGGGGAATAAGACTCAGTAGGGACATGGACAGTTATTGGAGAAAGTGGGTTGATGTAGTTACTAAGAAATTTTTGTAAAAGCAAGGCTCAACATCATAGCAAAAGACAAGTTCAACAATCGTCTTTTCCAGATTCCTAGCTAAGTTTTTATATATTATTTCCAAGCATTTATTATTTTAAAGCTTTCTTGCTTCAACATTTCATTTTCAATCTAATTCTACAATGAAATTTGTTATCTTTCAAGCTTGTCTATATAGCTTTTCTCTTAGCTTTCAATTCAATCCAATTTTCAAAGTATTTTCCGTTTAGATTCTATGGAAATGTCAAGGGAACTAGGGAATCCGGTTTTTTCTTGAGCAGAAGATAGATTTAAGCACAATTTCAGTTTGGAAATACTATAATTTCCTTGCAAGCCTGCGCATCCACCAATTCCCATACTTTTTGTATGTTTTGGTAAATTACACTAAAAAATCCACCAAACAAAACATATTTTTGGCACGCTTTGTGGGACACATCTTTGTGAAAATCCACACATCTTTTTGTTTTATATATATATATATATATAGTTGTGCATATTCCACGGCGGAACCTAATTTTTGCTGAAGAATGCCACCAAAATTGAGGAGTAAGACAATTGTAGTGTCTCTGGACTTAGGATCTGATGCTGCAGAAGTAGCACAGGAAGGAAGAGTTCCAGCCCTGGTGGAATAGATAGAAAACCTGAAGAATTCTCCAGTACGACAACAAGAGAATCCATCCAACAACCTTGTTGAACAAGTGGAAGAAATAAAGAGCTAGGGAATGATTATGACTGCCTTTATGGCATAAATGAAGCAACAATCTCAATCCATTCTGGAGAACCTTAGAGAAAGGGGGTAATTAAGGCAACAAGTTGCTTTTAAACTTGAAAGGAAATTTTCTAACGAACTCGAGGGGGAGCATTTTGAGAACCTACGAGAAGCGGGTGAATTTCACCGCTCACTTAGGCAGGCAAAGATTAGATACCTTCCTCCACATAGGAGAGAGGGTGGTACCTTAGATAACGTGGTAAGGGAAAGACCTAATGCAACCAAAGCTATAACCCCTTAGAGGATTTTTGCTCAAACTAATCCAAATACACAACCTAGAGCATATGACGGGGGTTTTTCTTAAATGGAAGCCTGGGGAGCATTATGCAACCACCTGTAGAAGTGAATGGCAACAAGGGTTAGCAGGTTCAACAAGTTTCTTAGCAGATTCAACAAGTTCCTCAATAGTCTTTTGGGTAACCAGCCCTAGTATTAGATTTACGAGTAATCAGCGAGGTGGTACAGAAGTTATATGGGCCAAGCCTTATGCAAATTGGCTGCCTAGAGTTCTACAAACCTTATCCATAAATGATAGATAAGGAGAACCCCTACCCAAGGGGATATAAGATCCTTGATTTCTCCTTGTTCTCTGGAGAAGATGACCAATCCACCTTGAGCATGTTGTTAGATTCACTATGCAATATGGGGAGTTGGCTAACTATGATAATTTCTATCATTTCAAGCTTAGATTGTTTCCTAACTCTTTGATAGGGGCAACATTCACTTGATATACAACATTGCCAAGGAACTCTATTCGAAGTTGGAGATGGAAAGGTAGTTCCACACTCAGTTCTTCAAGTCTAAACCTAAAGTATGCATTGCAGAATTATCCACAATGACTCAAAGAAATGGGGAGACTATTGATTTGTTCATCTTCTAGAGATAGAGTATGTGAAAATGGCCTAAAGAGTTTTGGACATTGAGTTGAGGAAAAAATTCCAAGGTATGGAATTTAGATATTCTTATAAACTTATAGCTAAGGTGGCAGAGTATGAGGAGCTGCTCAAGGAAGAAAGTTATCGAAGGAAAAAATCCATGGGAACCTATTATCAAGAGGTGAATCAAGAGGTGGCAGTGGCAGATCTATCTACAATAGGGACATTCACCTATCTCTCGTAGTGAACCCGATTTCCAGGAAGAAGGCACAATTGTTAGTGCCAAGTCCAAAAGAGGTTTTTGAGGTAGCAAAGATAAAGGAAATATTTGATTTCGTGAAAGAAAATTCATTACCTTCCATAAAGATCAACGGACTCTTTGCCATGATGAACTAAGGGAAAATACTTATCAGAAGTACCATAATTCACTTAACCACACTACTAATGCATGTCAGTTTCTAAAATGTCATACAGATGTGATAAACAAAGGGATACTCAAGTTCCTTGACAAGAAAGAGGCTATGGCAATCGATGAAGATCCTTTCCCACCAGTGGCCTCAATTAATACTACCAACTTCGACCTAAGGGCATTGATAGAATCCAAGAAGGCGGGAAGTTGGTAGTATTAATACTACCAGAAGTGGGCTGTAATTTGTATAGATCCTCCATTAAGAAGAAATTCAGTGAAGAGGATACATTAAGGAACAAAGTAGTATAACCAATTCTCAAAGAAAAGGAAAATTTCACCAAAAGGCAAGATGAATTCCCTAGAAGATGAATTTGTTCCTTCCAGAGAAAAGGTTTTAGAAAGGTCCACCCCTCCATGGGGTAGGTTCAATGCTTCAAGGTAGAATGTTGCAGGTAGGTTCAGAGAATGTTCCTCAAGAAACAAAGCCTTTTCCCCAAGGGGTAAGTTCACTTCTCTAAAGGGTAGGTTCTTTTCCCTAAGAGAAAATATTGCAGACAACTTCACTTCCTCAAGGAAAAAGGCAGGGGAAGGACATGTTCCTCAATCATACCTGTTTTTCAAGGAGGTAGACTGTAACACCCTAACTCTGAACCACGGGCATTCCTGTTCATTCACATACGAAACTTTAAAATCCCACCTTCAAAATTTATGTTTATGAATCTTGTTTGTCCTAAATATGCTCATAAAAAGAATTAACCACTTCAGCCAAAATCTCCCAAAGGCATAAACCTACCAAAGATAAGAAAATGTCATTGAACCAACATCTTCCAACATGATAAAATTTTCCAAAACTAATTATCTTGAAATATAACATCCTAGCAACATAAAATCCTTCAAATGAAAGTTTGCAAACATTAATTCCCAAAGCATTAAAGTAGTCCAACAATCCTAAGTCTTTCCAACAAATACCAACTCAAAAATAGTTTCAACTTCCATCCCTGCCTACCCAAAAATTACTCCTCACCAAGGTTTAAAGCACTTGAAAATGATCAACAATAAGGAGTGGGCAAAAAGACCAATAAGGAATGTTAATACATTGTCATGGATCAAATATTTTAAATTCACAAAATTGGAGATATAACATATTTTTCTTTTCCTCATAAATCTCATAAAACTTTGGAGTACAAAAACAAATAAGATATAAATATATTTCAAACATACCATCATATTTCTATTACCTGCCCAATTCCATATCATAATCAAATCAACAAATATTTTAAAACACATATATCGTATGATCTCAAAATATTTGTTTCAAATAAATGTCAACTATTCTAACTCGTTGACAAGGGCCGCCCAAAATACTTACACTTTCGGGTTCTTAAATGATTTTTCAAAATAAACTGTCAACGATTCTAACCCGCTGACAGAACTATTTCACAATTACTTATAACCCATTGACTAGGGTCGGATTTTTTCAAGCTTTAGAAAATTACCGACTGTGGCCATATTTGTCAAGTTTTAACCCATCGAAGCGGTCAGATTTGTCGTTTTATCCACGACAAAGGCCATATTTGTCAACTTTATATCCATCGACAAGCATTACGTTATTAAGTTTATACTCATTCAGAAAGCCATTTATCGTTTTATACCTATCAGACAGCGTCATAAAAACCAAAGTCAAATATTCCTTCATGTTTCCAAATTCATAAAATACAAAAATATATCTCCATAAATATCATAATCCCTACCAGAACATTTTCAATTCCATTTTCCAAGAAAACTCAGATTTTCGATCCACGATATAATTTTAAACAAGTATAAATTCTCAAAATTCATAATCACATATAATAGAAAAATATTTTGTTTTATAGAAAAATTTGCATTAATCGTCCTTACCTCAAAACAACTCAAAAGTCTCAAATTATACAACTCCACAATTAAACTCAATTAAGAGTCCACATCACGTAAACAAATAAAAGCAAAAAAACTCATTAATTATCTAAACTATTATTTCTTTCTTCTGATGCTATTTTTAATTTACTTTTTATTATTTAATTTCAATAAGTAATAATAATAATTATTATTATTATTATTACTCTTTGAATAATTTGCCCTCAATTATTACTTTATTTTCCAAACTAATTTAAATGTACTTTGATCACCGTCATGGTTTTGCTCCAATGTCTCCTTCCTCAAATCATAAATTCTTATCTTTACTATTCATAATTTAGATCAAATTCCTATATAAAACATATCCAAATTTCAACGCAATCCAACGGATGAATGGAGAACAAAGGCTTACACTAAACTTACAAAAACTGAAACCGATTTCAAAAACTGCTTGTTCTAAATGAGCATAACTCTCATCTGAAACCTCTAAACATGATCTAAACCATTCAAATCGTATATCAATGTCCTATCTCAAATATATCCAAAATTAATAGCAATCCAATGATTGAATAAGGATAATGAAGGCTTACACTGATCTTATTGAAACTAAAATTAATTTCCAAAACTATTTGCTTCAAACAAGAATAACCTCAACTTTAGCAAGTTTAAACACGATTCCACTGCTCGATTGTAGATATTCTTCTATCTCAAATATATCCAAATTCTAAAGCAACTAACTACATAAGGAGATATCATAAATCTCTCCCAAAACAAAGACAAACCTTTCACTTACCTTCTTCTCTCAAAGATTTTCTTCACTCTTAAACACACGATCAAGATGCTTCTAAACTAGGGAAAAGGGAAAGAAATAGCTGATTGGGTGGATGTTTCTTCAAGTTGAAATCCCCCTTTTGAAACCCTAGCTCACCTATCCTCTCCTTGAGAAAAAAGTGAAGAAGATTAGGATTATGTAGGAAACTTTTGTTGTCTCTTTTAGCAAAATATTTATGTTTTTTGTTAAAAGCCCCTTCCAACTTTGAAAACCTGCATATTAGCCCTTATTATTTTGGAAATTTTGTTTTTTTTTTGTTTATTTGTTTGTTTTTTTCCCCCTTTTTTTAGGGGTATTACATGGACCTAGTTCTCTAAGAGAGAAGGTTGTAGAGATGGAAAGGCTTGTGAGGAGTATCATTCCTCCTAGAGCTTCTCCTGGTCAAAGGTGGCATGTGGTACAACACAAAAAATTTCCCCAAAGGCTTTCCAAGACTCAGGAGAGGATGCAGAGGCAAAGAGTAACTGATAGAAGGCAGCTCATTCATGTACCTGATAAAACACTCTTGAAGGAATCCATGGAATTAGAGAAAGTGAAGGAAGGAATGGTTCCTAGCCTGGAAAAAACAAAATTTGGGAGGAAAGCTATGAGGATATGGAGTTAATGTGCAATGTAGATGATGTAATAGACTCAGAGGCATTATTAATAGGTGAAATCCCTATTTCCTTAAATTGTTCCACTGTTTTTTCAACGTTGCCAACTATTTTCAAGTCAAAAAAGGAAGAGGAAGACCTAGTAGAGGTAGAAGGGAAGCATCCTACAACAGAAGAATATGTGGACCATGGTGGGGTTACCATAGAATCCTTTGAAGAATGTAAACCCTAGAAGGTGATACTTGAGAAACCCTTTATGGAAATGACGAGGCACATAAAGCCTTTGTACATAAGAGTTCATCTCAATGACAGACTGTATTCTAAGGTACTGATAGATAATGGATTAGCGGTAAATGTAATGCCATTGAGGATGCTGAGAGCTTTGGGAAGGAGCATTAATCATCTGATATAAACCGAGGTGGTTATGTTTGCCTTTATTGAAGAGGTATCTAAGATCTTAGGGATATTACCTATAGATATCACAATTGGCAACAAAACTACATTATCTGCCTTTTTTGTGATAGACTCTACTACAAATTACAACATTTTGTTAGGGAGGGACTGGATCCATGCCAACTGGTGTGAGCCATCCTCTCTTCACTAGTTCTTACTATTTTGGAAGGGTCATGAAATGGAAGTTGTACAGGCAGATAAGCAACCCTTCATGGTGGCTTCAGGCTCTGTGGAAGCCAAGTGTTATGATCAAGAATTTAGTCCGATCAAGTTCACTAGCAGAAGAAAAGATGGGGTCCTAAGGAAAGCATACATGGACTTAAAGGGCCTTTTTGAAATCCAAAATGAAGCGGCCAAACTCCTAAAGGTGACTACAATCGTGCCTTATAGGTCGATAAGTAGTCCAATCATCAAAGAGATCGATGATGACTAATTACTCTAAAGAGGAAAAGGGAGTAGCTGCAACTGCCATATTCAAAATGAAAATGTAGTGCAAGAATTTTGAAAGGATCAACAAAGAGCACCTGATACCCCAAGAAGGATGATTTTTGAAGAGGATGTATATGAAGAAGATGAAAAACAAAGATGGAGGATTTGAGCAAGCCCTCTTTAAGTTTGAAGACATGCACTCTTGCACACACCCCATGAGGAAGTGGAACTTTATTCGTGGAGGAGCAGAGGATTACTTATATTAGTTTCTTGCTACCTTCCGACTTGAAAGAAGGGATTATTGCAATACTATAGTAGTTCAAAGACGGCTTTGCTTGGAATTATGATGAGATGCCAAGGTCGGATTTAAGTCAGGAACATTGCTCGCCTCTATCAAGTTCTGAGTTCAACCCTTTTAGCTGTTCACCCGTAAGAATGTCCAAGGAGGTGTGAGCTAGCCAAGGAGGAGATTAAGAAGCTTTTGAAGGCCAAATTCATCAGACCTACAAGGTATGTGCAATGGTTGGCAAATATTATCTTTATGATGAAGAAGAATGGGAAAATTAGAGTTTGTGTAGACTTTAGGGATTTAAATGTTGTCACTCCTAAAGATATGAATGTAATGCCTATTGCTGACAAGTTAGTTGAATCTACTACAAATAATGAATTATTGTCCTTCATGAACAATTTCTCTAGGTATAACTAAATCCTAATAGTTGTTGATGATATATCTAAGACTACCTTCAGATGTCTTGGTTCCTTAGAAACATTTGAATGTATTGGTCATGTCTTTAGCTTAGAACGCCGGTAACTTACCAAAGGGCTATGAATGCCATCTTTCATGATATGTTAGCCACCACATGAGATTTATATCGATGATATTGTTAAATCTAAGAACGCAAACATGTGAATCATTTAAGGAAAAGCCTTAGAAGGACAGACCCATAAACTAAAACTCAATCCAATCAATGCGCTGGGAGTTCAAAGGTCAATTCAGGTTTCTGGCTCCACTGGGGGAGGGAAAGTGGAAGTGGGTCAAAACAAAGCCAAGGCCATCATTTTAGCCAAGGCTCCTCAAAATAAGAAAGAACTTCAGAAGTTCTTAGGCCAGGTGAACTATTTAAGGAGGTTCATCTCGAATTTGGCAAGGAAGACTAAGGTATTCTCTAACCTAATCAAGCTAAAAGAAGTGGAAGAGTTTAAATAGGAGGAACAACACCAGACAACTTTTGTGGAATCAATGGCTACTTTCTAAGCCCCCTGTTTTTAATGCCACCTCTGAGGCGTTGGCCACTCAAACTCTATCTATCAACTGCAAAAGAATCTTTAGGATGCCTTCTAGCATAAAATAATGCTAAAGGCCATGAGTAGGTTGTTTACTATTTGATTAGAGACCTACATGCAGCAGAGACAAGGTATACACCCATTGAGAAGTTATGTTTGACCCTATACTTTGCATGTACGAAATTGAGACATTACTTGATCAAGTCTCAAGTGTATGTGGTCTCTCAAACCAACTTGATGAATTACATGCTAAGCTGACCCTTAATCACTGGACGAATCGAGAAATGGTCCCTTACTTTTTTCGAGTTCACCTTGGTCTATTTTCCGCATAAATCAATCAAGGGGCAAGCTTTACCTAACTTTCTGGCTTATCATCCTTCATTAGAACTCCCGGCATAAAAGGATGTGGAATTAGAGATATATGAAGTAGAAAGGTGGCGTTGGATTCTTAAGTTTGATGGCTCTAGCACGGAGAATTCCCATCTCACCAAAAGGGATAAATACTACCCTATCTTTCAACTTGTCCTTCAAGTGCACCAACAATTAAGTTGAATATGAGGCTTTAGTGATCTATTTGGAGATTTTGTTAGAACTTGGAGCACAAGAGGTACATATCATTGGGGACTCCTAATTAGTGCTTCGGCAGCTAACAGGGGAATATAAATGCAACAACTTATTGCTAGCTCCTTATTATACTACTTCCACTCAATTGTTAGATTCTTTTCACTTCGTGGATTTTGAATATGTGCCTAGGGAATCTAATTAGGAAGTATATGAGCTATCATAAGTAGCCTCAAGTGTGAAGATGAGCGAAGAATTGACTCATAAGCTCATTGTGATAGGAAAGAAGAATCATCCATCAATTTATGAAAGGGGGAATCAGATTACAAGCCTCCAGTACAAAAAATGCTAATGTTGCAGGAGACTGAAGAATTAAGATAAAAGAGTAATTAGAAGATCCTAACAGGTAGGTTCCCCATAGGGTAAAAGTTAAATCATAAAACTTTGTCCTATTGGAAGAGGAACTGTACAGAAAGGGACTTGATGGGTTACTGCTCAAATGCCTATCCTTCCCAGACAGCATGGAAGTGATGAAACAAGTTCATTAAGGGGTCTGTGGAGCCCATCAAGCCAAGATAAAAATGTGATGGCTGATTAGGATGCATGGCTATTTTTGGCCAACCACTCCCAAGGACTCATTAATTACTGGGCATGCATCAACATTGTCAAAAGTGATGGCAAGATATAATGGATACATGCTACTAACTCACTCTATCATGGAAATCAGGGTCTTCAGTATGGACTTAATTGGGAAAATCTACCCAACTTCATCAAATGGACACAACTTCATCTTAGTTACTACAGACTACTTTACTAAATAGGTGGAGGCACCATGTATCTAATTCATGGAATGAAGGCAGAGCAGATCATTCATCAAGGAACAAATCATTCATAGATTTGGAATTCCTCAGTCCATTACAACTTACCAAGGCACCATGTTCACTAGGGATGAGATAACTTATTTTGCCAAGGGCTATGGCATTCAACCCACTTATCCACTCCCTATGCCCAAAACGGGCGCATGTAATGTCTAATAAGGTGCTGATGTTCATCCCAAGAAGATGTCGAGTATAATCTTAGATATTGGCATAGAATTTTATCCGAGGGCTTATAAAACTTCTAAAAGAGATTCTATAGGGGTAAGTACTTACTCTTTAACCTATGGGTAGGATGTAGTGCTTCTAATGGAAGTGGTAGTTCATTCTTTTAGGGTATCTAGAAAGAATGGCCTTAATCCTCAAGAATACAGTGAGGCCATAAAGATGGAACTTAAGATATTGAATGAGAAGAGATTACAAGCTCAACCACATCATGATCCAAAAAAAGAAGGTGGATCCGGGCCTACAACAAGATGGTTAGAAGAAAGATTTTTGAAGAAGGGGAGCTTGTTTGGAAAGTGGTGTTGCCCATTGGTGCTAAAGATAGAGAATTGGGAAAATGGTCTCCTAACTAGGAGGGACCATTCAAAGTTCAACAAGTATTGCTTGGAAATGCCTACTGGCTATTAAGCCTTGAAGGGGAGCTACAAAAAGGGTTCATCAATGGGTAGTACCTCAAGAATATTTTCCCACAATGTAGGAAATGCTGGACACTGCCAAGAAAAACTAAGGTAGGGAATGACTAAAACAACAAGCAAAATAGGTCACATTTACCATTTTGAAATTAGGGAAACTATCCCTAGTAGTTTCTTTGAGTGATAAAGTAGGCTATTTTGGCCACTCACTGCTCAATCCTTTTGTATTCCTCAATGTCATACTTGTTATAAATTTCACACTATGAATAAATAAAATAAAGTCCATAGAATTTACTTCAAATCTAGGGAAGTAGATACTGATCTTTGATTGGAAGGTTAAAGTGGGCTTTGTGATCCCTATTGATCCTAAATAAAGGTTTTCTCACAATGGGTCAGCAAACAACACCTCCAAAAATAGCCCTATGACCACTTTAGGATCGAGAAATATGGGATGACCTAGTGATAAAGTGGCTTTTGGCCAGTTGCATTCACAAAGACATTGATTTCTCTAAGGGGATGCTCTGGTTCCTCTCCATAGGTCTTAAGATTTTATTACAATAGAGGAAAAGGAATTAGACCAAATCTAAGATAGGATTGAGGTAATAAAGCCGCCTTGGCCACTTCACCTCAAAAACAAACTTCAAGATTCACAATTCCTTTACAAGACTTCTTAATCACATCAAGATTGGGGAAATAAGGGAGGAAATATCCAAGTAAATAAGGTAGGCCACTAGGTACACATATTTCCCCAAATAGAGCACCTAGACAAGTTTATGACAGGTGTTGACCAATTCTGTATATATACAAATTTATGACACTGTTACCAAAAACTAACTAAAGTCCTCAGCAACGGCATCAAAAACTTGTTTGACCAAATCAGTACATATAAAATTGTGCAAACAAAGTTATGACTCAACCACCAAAGGACTATTATCTAATCCTCGACAACGGCGCCAAAAACTTGTTCGACCAAATCTGTATATATACAAATTGTGCAAACGAAGTTATGACTCGGCCACCAAAGGACTATTATCTAATCCCTGGCAACGGCGCCAAAAACTTGTTGTCTAAATAGATAACTCATTGTAAGTGCACAGGTCATACAAGTACTAAAGTGGATAATTAAGTCCAAGTTATCGTTCCCACGAGGATCGATAAGAAAATCTATGTGATCAACTAATTTACTAATTAAGGTCATCACTATTTGAATTTAATAGTTTTAAAGATGGAAAATAAATTAAAACCTGAATCTATAAATGAAATAACAAAAATCTAAACTAACATAAGAAAATCAAGAAAATATATCAAATAAAGACGGCCGAGATGTAATCCAAACACTAGGAATGGGATCAGTGCTCTGATCATAAATCTACAACATGTTCTTTAAAACATATATTTGTCATGGGTTTAAATCCTGAACTTATTTAAGAGCAAAGTAGTATAACTTGGATTTCTCCATACACTATACATTTAACAAATTAGGTGACCATTTCCTTTTCAGGACAATGGTTCTAATATGTTACTTGAAAAATTCAATCTCTTAAGATCCGTTGTTTTTTCTTTTTCAATACTTCACAACCGTTTCTTAGAACTAAAGTTTGCTTGCCCCCATAGACAGGAAAACACAAGCCTCCTCCAATCTAATCGATATCACAATCTGCAAGTGATGAGTGCCCAAAAACACTCTTTACAAACCCGGGATTTAGCGAGATTCGGGATCGCTTTCATATTTATATAGCTGTGTTTTGATTAATTTTCTAATATTTAGTTTATATTTTGTTTTTGTAGGAGAATCATGGAAAATGCCTAAAGAGGGGGCTTCTCACAGAAGCCTCGCAAGAGTGGCTGAAATCGTCTCCACACATGCACCTGCCCTAACGTGGCGACGCTATGAAAGTCTCAACAACCTTATCTCTTGGATGCTATAAAAGGAACAAGAGAATCACATTGGGGTGTGGTTCAAATTAATCTGCAGCTAAGGTTTGAGGAATTGAGCTTGGAACAAGAAAAAAGAAAAACTAAGACCAACCTCGGGAGAGAAGACTAAGAACCTGTGAGACCATTCCTCAATACTTGAAGTTTTCTCTATTCCTCTTCTTATGTCTTGCTTTTTATTTGTATTGGGAAAGAACATAATGAGGTTCTAATTTTGTGGTTTAGGGTGTTGGTAGAGATTTGGACATGAATACTATGTTAAATTTTTAGCCTTTTTATAATTCCATTATCTTTTGTATAATTTAGTTTACTATTATTAACTATACTTAGATGAAAATCATATTAATTTTGATCAATCTTAATATGTGAGTGATCTTGTAAGATCCGAGAAGGAATTAAGAATTAGACATAGTCATAACTCTAATAAAACTTGGTAATATAGGATTATCAATGATTAGGAGGCTTAGGAGCTCTTTGCACTATATGCACCTTTAATGCTCAGGGTTGAGCCAAGAAACCTAGTGATAAAGGGAGGTTAAATGACCTTGAGAAAGGCTTTAAGTACATTAGATAAGAGCCGCCTTAGAAAACACTATATTAGATAATGGAATGGAATCACAGCATTACATAATAGGATTGTCCAACAACACTAACACCCTAACCTTTTTGCATCTTTGATCACTTTTACATCTGAAATGAACAATTATTGTAGTAATAGTTTAATTTGCTTTTAGTTTCGTTTAGCCATCACGATTGCTAGTTTGAATATTAAAGGAGTATTTTAATTTTGGTACTTAGCACACTACGATTAAGGTTTTCCCTATGGACCGATATTCGTACTTAGGTACACTTTACTACTTGACAAGCGTATACTTGCGTAGAATAGGCATTTTGCACTTCTATTTGCATGTCCACAAAAACATAATCATGCAATACGCCTATCAGCAAATTGAGTAGAATTCACCCTCTCCTTGATTAGAATCTTAGCTAACACGGGATTGAGATTTTTCTACCGAACTGAGACGACACCTCTATACATTAAACTAATACATCATCTAAGTAATGCTCACACCATGAGTAAATTAGTGATCTATCAGAGTTCATTAGTTCCATAATATTAGTCTAACATACCCCCAAGTAACTGCTCCATACTCTCATGATGCTCCATCTCTATGTCACTCAGAGATCTTAGCCTTCAGCATTGATCTTTGTCACAACAAAAAATTATTCTATCGTGACAGACATTAAAAAAAAAAAAAAAACTATGTCGCGACAAATTTTTTGCCATTTTTCCCTTTTAGTATTGTCGGCATCATAGACAACTCGCATTGTTGACAGCCATTTCGTCGTCGCTTCTATTTTTTAGCCTTATTTACTGCTTTTTTTTTCTTGTTTTTCGGCTTCTTTTCTCTAAATTCCTACAAAATATAAATTTGGGTGAATACTCCATAATTTGGCATTAAAATTGGACTTTAAGCCTTAAAATATTCATGAAAAATGTACTTAAAATTAGATGAGTTTTAGACTCATCAATAGGGTATCATAATCAATCTAAGATTGAGGAATTAAGCCCTCATGTTGAATTGGAGTAAAGGAAAGTGGGCTTTGTAGCCACTATACATTCAAATGAAAGATTTCTCTAAAGAATTAGACTTGTTACATCATTGCACCAAAAGATAGGTTATCCCTTAGGAGCAAATGGAAAAATCAGTGAGCAACATCTAACGTCGCAACGTGACAAAGAGCATGAAATTGATAGTTCTAGAATAAAAATCAAGCAAATTGATGGAAGAATTGAAAGAAAATAGAAAGTTGCTTATGGACCTACAAAGCAACCATATGATAAACTCAGGGGGTAATACTCTAGGAATTCTTGTGGAGCTAGTGAATTTCACTGCTCACATGTGCAGGTTGACAATCTAGTGAGTTTAATGGATTGACATCCTAAGGTTGCTAGAATAGTGGTTCTTCAAACTCTCACTAACTTAGTTGCACAACATGGGGTCTATTGTGAACCACCTCCTTCTATTAAAGGCTCGAGGGCACCATGCACCCATCCTCTACAATAACACATCTTCTAAGTATAAGGTCATTCACTAACCCTTTACTAAGGACGAAGACACCTGACCTAGGGAAGAAGTCACAAGCCTCTAATGCACAAGCCTAGTACACATTTGATGTGACAAAATACTGAGGAGGAGTCCCTTGTGAAGAAGAATTTCATCACTTTTCCTTAGAATCACCAACTCCCCAACAACAAGAAGCTTAGAGTAAAAGTCTACTGTTAAGTATCACAACTCCTGGAATCACACTACTAATTCTTGCTGGAGTTTCAGGAGTGTTCTCTAAGACAGGATAAACAAGGGAATATTGGAGTTCCTTGGAGAAAAGGTAGTCACAATGGAGTTCCCTGGAGAAAAGGAAGTCATAGTGAAGT
This sequence comes from Tetrastigma voinierianum, assembly GCA_016808115.1. Taxonomy (NCBI): domain Eukaryota; kingdom Viridiplantae; phylum Streptophyta; class Magnoliopsida; order Vitales; family Vitaceae; genus Tetrastigma; species Tetrastigma voinierianum. Next base: position 68,383 of record JAEQBH010003830.1, on the reverse strand, counting down.
ACCATGGAGAAAAAGAAGTCATAGTGATTGATGAAGATCCATTTCCACTGGCAGCTTTAATCAACACAACTGCTTTTGACTTCAAGGCAATGCTAGATGCAAAGAAGGCTGAGGAATTTTCACCTAATGCCAAAATAAGAGGGGTATGGATTCCTAAGTAGTACCTTACTTATAGAAATGATTTGGCAACAAAAATGAAAGTGTCTGTTGCTAGAGAAACAAGAAAAAATGGAAGGTATCTAGCCCATCCATTTGAAGATTCAAAACAGGAGGCAAAGAACAAGATTTTCTCCAAAGGGAATATTGTTTCTTCAAAAGAGATACATGTTTCTCCAAGGGGGAGAAGCGTGAATAATCCTGCAAAGACGAAAATGACTCCTATGTTTGTAATCTCTCCTCTTGTCTCACATGGAAAAGAATGGCATCTAGTGAAACAAAAGAAATTTCGCCAAAAAGCTAACTAGAACTCAAAAAATGAGCATGTAGAGGCAAAGAACCATGGAGAGAAAATGCAATTTCTCAAAAAAAAAATAGGTCAACACCATCGCCTTTAGAGGAGGCACAGAAATTGTCTCATCCTAATTTATTGAGTCAAGTGCAGTTTTTCTGTCACTATTGTTTCAAAATTCAGTTTTCTCCAACATAATACCTTTTATATTCTAGTTTTGAGTCAAAGTAGGCTTCTTAGCCACTATTCTCAAGCATACAAGTTTTTCCCCAACACACAAGAAGTTATATATATATATATATATATATATATATATATATATATATATATATATATATATATATATATATATATATATATATATATATACTAAAATATATAGCGTGCTTTAGCCATTGTTTCATCAATTTATCTCGAGTAGTACCTGATAGATGCAGTATATAATCATCCACACACAAGCACACTTCCAAAAGTTAGCCTAATGCCCCCTTGGTCCACTAATGCAATGCCATGGCTGGTGCACGTGCGTTAGTGTTCAATGAATCCACGAGTACACACAAGTTCACACTTCCAAAGGTAGGCCTAATGCAACCTTGGTCTACTAATGCAATGTCGTGGTTATGGTGCATGTGTGTAAATGTTTAGTGATAGCAAACATCCAAAGGTAGGCCTAGTGCCTCTTGGTGTACTAGTTCATACACATATAGTAGTGCATATGTGCCAATGTCAGTGAGTTCCCAACATAACAATCAAAGAAGGTTGGCTAGTAGCCACCTAATCAAGAAAATGTAAGATGTTGAATATTATTCAGCTTATCTAAAGGTATGATGGTAAGTTCTTCAGGTCCATCAAATGGTAAGGTTGAAGAGTCACCTTTGCGATGCTTCCGCTGCTAGACGAGGTGAAAAGATTGAGTAATGGGAGAGAACAGAGATCTACATACAAAGGAAGAAAACTTCTATAAGAACCATACTATTTCTTGATTATTAAAGACTTTTTCGGTGAAGAACAAAGGATTTGAAGTTCTAAAAACCGAAAAAGATCAATTCTTGATTTATCAAAGACTTTTTTGTTGAAGAACGAAGGGTACAAAGTTCTAAAAACCGAAAAAGATCAGTACTTGATTTTTAAAGATTTTGTTGTTGAAGAATGAAGGATTTGAAGGTTTAGAATCGAAAATATTGTTGGAGAATGTCACATACGAATCAAACAAGCTACAGATATAGAAAGAACAATCGAGACTAAAAGAAAAATCCACAAAGTTCCTAAATGCATCAAGACATACCAAAATCGTCACCCAAGGAATCGTGTTCGCAAAACACAATCCATCCATAAGCAATCAGCAAAAGAAAATCAAAATCAAAATAAAACTCAAAGGAGAGTTTGGACTGTGGATGATGGCCTAAAAAATCAGAACTTACGGTAGAAGCAGGGTCGACGGCGACACGAGCAGTGATGGAAGGGACCTTGACAACGACTACAGTGTCATCGTCGATGATAACGTTAAAAGGAGCAGGGGCGGTCTGTTCTGCAGCGAAAGCGCGATCACCGAGGAGAGGAAGCGCAGCAGTGGCGGCATAGGTTCAAAGAGCAGTAGTAGCATTGTTACCACCGACGCAAGGAAGTAGAACGACTGGGTTCCAAAGTGATGTTACAAATGTGAGAGGAGAAATAGAAGAAGAAGATGAAGAGGAGAATGTTGAAGGTTTGGTACGTAAATCAAAGACATTTCTTCCTATGAACCTTTCAAATCTCGAAGGAAAGTCTTTTGATGTAAAAGGAATCGGTTGTGAGGGAGAAAGGAGATCAAAAGTCGCAGGCTTGAAAGAAAAATTAGCAAGAGACTTTTCTCGAGGTATTACTTTGAGCTTTTTCAACTCATCTAACTAGGTTCGGTTTTGACTCGTTCTCCCCATTGATAATCCACATCCAAAGGGGTAAGTTGCACTTTAAGCCTTATGGTAAAATGATGAGAGAATAGGGAAGGAAGCCTTTTGACATATAAAAAGCTTTTTCATACAAACATGGCCCATGGGCCATATTTTATGTGGGGGGCAATTGTTTACACTAAAAATAATTTCTCGGCCCAAAGGGTAGTGGAATGGGCCGAATGGATATATCAAGCCCAAACTGAGCCCAACCGAATTCGAGAAAGCTCAAGCCCATGAGAATCAGCCCATGAAAAGGTCTAGGAACATATATGCCATTTTTAAATAATGTGTTAAAGTTGTCAGCTAAGAATTTTGAGACTTTGTCTCAAAGGTAGAAGATTGAGGAGTCTTTTTCTCCAAGTCATGACATGGCATAGTACGTGAGTAGTTATTGGAAGTGAGGAAAGTTATTTGCGAACAAACTGAGCGGGACACAATGGACAATTATTGAGAAATGGGTTGATGCGCTTACTTAGAAATGTCTATAAAAGGAAGACTCAACATTAGAGCAAAGGGACGAATTTTTTAGAATCAACGACTGACTTTCAAACACTCAAAACAGAGCATTTCAATATTTTTCTTAATCTTCTACAAGCTCAGCAATCGTCTTTTCCAGATTCCTAGCTTAGTTTTTTTATGTTCTTTCCAAGCATTTGTTATTTTAAAGCTTTCTTGCTTCAACATTTCATTTTTAGTCTAATTTTACAATGAAATTTGTTATCTTTCAAGCTAGTCCGTACAACTTTTCTTTTATCTTTCAATTCAATCTAATTTTCAAAGTATTTTCCACTGCATTCTAGGAATCACAAATAAGTAGGGAATCCAGCGCTGAGCAAAAATTTAGATTTCTGCAATGTTTTAGTTTGGAAATTTAATAATTTTCTAGCACACCCGCGCATCCACCAATTCTCATGTTTTTTGTATGTTCTGGTGAATTACACTAAAAAATCCACCAACCGAAAATTTAGTTATAGATTTTTAATAATAAAAAATTATTTTACATTTTAATAAAATATAAACTATATTTAGTTTATTGTTAAAACATTAATCATATTTTATTAATAAAATTTTAAAATATCAATATATTTATATAAACAATAAAAAAAATTATTGATTTTTAATTATATTTATTTAAAATTTTAATAAAATATAAATTATATTTATGACGTCACTGGTTCGACTGCGATTTGACCGTCGATCCAACATTGAACTATGAATTAACTTTCTATTTCAAGAATCGGTTCCTGGCCATAACATTGCTAAAATCTAATCTTCTAAGAATTTCAAAAATATTTTACATTTTTTTTATTTTACAAAAGTCATTTTCCTATCTTTTTTTTTTAAAAAAAAAAACTAAAAATCATTTTTTTTTTTAATTTCTTAAAATATCATAATAATTTTCCTTCACTTTTAAAATTCAAAAATAAATTTATTTAATTTTAAAAATTCAAAAAATCAATTTCTTTAATTTATTAAAAAAAACAAAAATCATTATCAATTTCTAAAACAAAATCGAAAATCATTTTATTTAACTTTTAAAATTCAAAAATCATTTTCTTTAATTTCAAGAGTGAAATTTTTTTTCTTTAATTTATAAAAAACAAACCATTTTCTTAATTTCAAAAAGAATAAAATAAAATCATTTCTATTAATTTCAAACATTCAAAAATCATTTTCTTTAATTTATAAAAAATCATATTCTTTAATTATTAAAAAATCGTAACCATTTTCTTAAAATTTTAAAATCTAAAAATCATTTTATTTAATTTCAAATTTTCAAAAATTATCTTCTTAATTTTCAAAAGAACAAAAATTTATTTTCTTTGAGTTCAAAAATTCAAAAATCATTTTTTAAGATTAAAACATTATTTTCTTTAATTTAAAAAATTTTCAATTTATTATCTTTAAATGGTAAAAAAAATTCTTTTAAATTCTAAATTCATTATTTTTTTTATTTCCCAAATCAAATTATTAATTTTCAAATATCAAAATTTCAAATCATTTTTTTTTCAAAGCGACAACATTCATTTTTCAAAATTCCCTAATTAAATTCACTTTTCAAAAAGTTTCATTTTTTTCAACATAATTTTCAAAATTCAAAGGCATTGCTTATCAGATCTGAATAAATGGAATCGTATATATGGAGTACACTCGCTGCTAAATAAATGTGCCTTGATGAGGAGCTCTCGCATTATCCATTTTTCAAATTTTTATTAAATAATTTGGCCCTTGATGTATAATTTGATTTCCTAATTTGATCATGAATATTTCAATATTTTTTATTGCACTAACATTGTTTTCTATTGATAGCGTTTACGATTTGCTGACAAGGTACATATTATTTCCTCTTTGATTTTACTTGTTTGTTTTATTTATTTATTTATTTGTTGATGGTTTAATGTTCACTTATGTAATTATGAGAGATAATTCTTGGTATCTATTAGTTAATCAATTAATTGCCATAGTTTCCATAATATGATTAGTAGAGACCTGACTTTAGGGGCTTAGAATGGTGTTACAACTTACTACCATACATATCCAATAGGTAACATGACCTTTGAATTTGGACTTGGTTTAGTAAACTTGTCTTTTCTAAAAAAGAGTCACACTAGGATTTTTATTTATTCAGCCTCTCTTAAAAATAAACAAAATAAGTATGAATTAAACTCGTTCTTTCTAAATGGTTTTTGAAAAATACAAAAACAAGTCTCGTCTTTTAGTGGGAAACACATCATAGCCAAAATGCGGTGTCCATAATTGGCTAGTAGTGAAATGTGACCGGCCAAATGTTTAATTAGAGCAAATTTCAAAAATCATATTAATTAAATTACTACAATACGAATAGATCTCTAGTTAAACCCGTACCTGAAAAAAATCTATTACTACATGCTGATAATAAATCAAAAAGAAGAAAACAATAAATAAAAAAAAACCTGATAATGAATCAAGAAGAAGAAAATTTGCCTAGTAGGATAAGATGAGACGATCATAAAGCAAACATAACTTTGCCTTCTTCCTCAACTATTATTCCTTCATGGATGGTGAATGAAAGCGTGGAGAACTATATATTTATATACATTTGGGCATAAGTGTGTCATTATAATTTTTATTTTGATTTCTATTTTGAATGAGACAAAGTGTATTTGAATAAAATTCTGATAATGAAAAAATATATTAGATTTTTAGGTCCTAAAATATCATATTTGTATCTAATTATGATTATGATTTTTTTAAATGATTTTGATATTTTATAGCTCTTAAAATTATATAATTAAAATACGGTTAAAAAAAACAATTCATATGAGTTTACTTTTAGGAATAGAATTTAAACTACTTAAGATTGTTTTAACGATAAAAAAAACAATTCATATGAGTTAATTTTTAGGAATAAAATATGAACAACTACAAACAACTCAAATCATATTCCAACAACAATATGATTATAAAAATCAGGGCAAATTTTAAAAATCAAATTATTATAATACGAATACATCTAGGGTTAAACCCTTACCTTTAAAAAATATGATTGGCTTCATTCACTTGATGAAAAAGTCGTTTTAAATCTTTTGGAAAAGCGTAAGAAAATTTTGAAGGGTGAGCATTTATACTCCTAAAAAAGTCATTAAAAGTAATTAAAAGTCTATTGTCTATGAAAATCAATAACTTTTTCAATGTTAGTATACTTTTAGAGAGTCTATAAAAGTTGTAAATGAATACACTTTGACTTTTATTGTAACACCCCGAAATATACTAGTCGTATTCGACATGTTTAGGGTATAATATAAGTTAAGTTTGTCTTATTCCGGAAATTAAGAGACTAATATGAAAAACGATAAGCCGGAATTAGTACAAGAGGAAAGAGTAAAAGGTCAAGTGAAAGAAGGATCCATTGGTCATAAAGTTAAAAGTTGATAGGCTAAATTAGAATATAAGATGAGTGTGATGCAAATAGAGAGAATGGAAAGGGCTAAATAGCAAAGAAATGGGAAAATAAGCCCAAAAAATGGCCTTAGGAAGTGGATAGATGAGACGAGTGATGTAAGGAGAATTTTTCTGCTTTCAGGGGTTAGAAGAGTTACACGTAAGAAGAAGAAAGAGAAGAAGAGAAGAGAAAGAAGAGAAGAGAAGAAGAAGAAGAAAGAAGAAAGAAGTGTTTGCAAGAGATATAAGGTATGGATCTTTGGATTTTTGTATGGAATCTAACATTGAGTATGGATCTTTGGATTTTTGTATGGAAATTATGAATTTTGTATGAGATTATGTGTATTTGGACCATGGTAGGGATGTCTATTGTTTTCAAACCTAGGGTTTTGATAGGATTTCATCCCAACCATAGATTTCTTGAAGTTGGGTTGAGTAAAACCACAGGCCTTGTATAAGATATGAATAGAAAGTATGTTTGAGTTCAATAGAGTGTATAAGATGTGTATTGAAAGATGATTTGAGTAGAATAGGGTTACAAGATAGATAATTGGTTTTTGATGTGTATATTGATTATTGATTTGATTTGGGTAGCAAAATATGGAAAAATGGGAGAAAAACCACCTTTTTTGGGAAATTTCGAGGGGTGGTACCGGTACCATAAGTGTTATGTCACTTTGTTTTGGACCAGCGTTAGTATTTTGGCCATAACTTGGTCATTTCTTATCCGAATTGAGTGATTCAAATGGATAGTTAAACTAGACTTCAAGGAGAACAAAATACCTTGAAATAGGTACACCTTGGTCCCGACTCTATGTGGCCAACAATTCCTCAAAGTGGTATGTTCAAGCCAATTTCTGGTTCTGTTTTGAGCATAGAGTAGTCCCGGTTGTTTAGGACATATCTTGAGTAGCGGTGCTCCGATTTGGGTGATTCCAGTTGGAGGAGAACCCTTAGCACCTTAGCTTTAAAGGAGTATAAAGAATAGTGTCAAATATGGAGTCAAGACACTTGAAAATGGGTATTTCAAACTGTCCCTAGTGTAAAATGGGCAAAATGACTAGTTTGGCATGAAAATGCCATAACTTGAGTTTGGAAGATTCAATTGGAATGATTCCAATTTCTAAGTAAAGTAGATTCATAGAGGAACAAGAATACATGAATGAGGTGTGAATACATAGGTGTCATACCGTACAAGTATATGAAATGTCATATGTAATAGGCATGAAACAAGAAAAATATAGGAAATGCAATATGTATAGATGTGTTCATGAAACATGAATATGATAAGAAATACATGAACGAATGAGTGCATGTTCTAATCAGTGCTTTGACACTCCTGCTAGTGCTACGGAACTTCTGTTACGTGGGCAGGCACGTTCTGATCCGTTCCATGCGAAATCACATTCCTATTGAATGACAAACAGGATAGGATTCAACAACTGAATCTGTCGTGAATGTCGACTTCTATAGCCATATGTGAGATTGCAATATTGAATGTGAGATCACATTGCTACTGAATGACAAACAGGACAGGATTCAACAACTGAATCTATCGTGAATGTCGACTTCTATAGCCATATGTGAGATTGCAATATTGAATGTGAGATCACATTGCTCTTGGGCCAATAACGAGGATAAGTTCGACAAGCGGGAATGCATGCGTGAATAATAAATATATATCCATATGAGATTGCAATATTGAATGTGAGATCACATTGCTCTTGGAATGACAAACGGATGAGTTCAACAACTAAATGTCGTGAATGTGGAGCTTCTATAGCCATATGTGAGAATCTGGCCCAGGCTGAAAAGAAGAAAATGATTCGAGAGAAAGTATTTGAACAAGTATAAGATCCGAAATACAAAATAAGCTTTGAAATACAAGTATAAGATTCAGAAGACAAGTATAAGATCCGCATTACAAGTATAAGATCCAAATACAAGAATAAGCTCAGAACACAAGTATAAGATCCTGTAAGATAAAGTATATGCCTGTAATACAAGTATAAGTTCCAGAAGACAAGTATATATGTCTGTGAATACAAGAATAAGCTCCGAAATACAAGAATAAGCTCCGAAATACAAGTATAAGATCCGTAAGACAAGTATAAGATCCGTAATACAAGTATAAGATCCGAAATATAAGAATAAGCTTCGTAATACAAGTATAAGATCCGTAAAACAGGGATATGTCTGTATATAAGTATAAGATACTGCGTATGGGCATAATGCTTCGTAGTACCTCTCGGCACCTCAAGAAAGGTCTAAGCTCTATAACTCCTACGAGATTTGATAAGTATTAGTTTGACAGGTCTGCGAGATGTCCTTGGGGAGATCCGAATAATTATAAGTCCGAGATAGTGACCGTATAAGTCCGATATATACGTCCCTGAGAAATCCGAATAAGTATGTGTCCTTTTAAGAGATAAAGCATAAGTATGTGTCCCACGGAGATCGTAATAAGAATAAGTCCGCCATAAGTGTAAGTTCCGAGTAAGTATAAGATTGTTATAAGTATAAGTTCAAGCACCAGATAATGAGATCCGAACAAGTATAAGTCGGGTTACAAGGATAATTATGTATGTAACCGTGTTATATGAATTCATGAAGATTATGATATCCGTCGTTATATGGTTATGATTCAGTATGGGGCGCATGTGTTTCATATAAGTCATTTGTTTCACTGCTGCAAAGCTTAGCACGGTTTAATCCGTAGGTACAAAGGAGGACATCCGCGATCTTCCGCATACAAATTACAAGACACTAAGAGGGGTTCACCGCGCATGTCCCGCGCTCCGATTTGTAAATGTAAAAGTACGCTTTTGTATATGTAAATGGACTCAATATATGTGTATAGATTTTGACGGAGCCACCACCCGTGTAGTTTTATTTTGTATTTTTTTATACGATATGTTGATACAGTTATAAGACTTGGACACACCAACGTTTGATAAAATAGGTAAAGAGTCCCAGTATATAGTCTCGCACCCTGAACTTGGTTTGGATCCGCCATTTGGGTCGGATTGGGAAACGGGGTGTGACATTTATAAACTTTTTTAAAGTCTTAAAAAGTCCTAATCCAATACAACCCGTTAGGGTTTTGGGAAACAAAACACCGAACAAAACCACAGGGTGTGAATCTAACGGAAGTTTTATGGGTGTCGTTGTCGCCTTTTTACTTTTTATTTATCCATCCTTTATCATCTTCTCGGGCCACAAACTAGGCCTCCCTTTCAACTTCGGCCCAATGAGTTCAGCCCAGTCTAATGATAGATTGGATTAGACTAGGTTGAGGTTGGCGAGAGCCCACGATGAGTTTGAGTTGATACGTTTGTTTTTAGACATTTATTCACTTTATATATAACTATTCTTACAAGGATTCTTGTAACCTCCGGTTCCCTATATTTTGTTCTTATAAGGATTCGAGCTTGAAACCTTATGTTCTAAGGTTTGCTCCTATAAGATTCGGAAGCTTAACTTCCCGCTTCGCATCCCATCCCTTTAGAATTCGAGCTAGGTCTCAAGGACAATTAACACATGTTAATTATAACCTCCCTTGAATATTCTCTAAATTCCGGGTTTACTATTAACAAATAAATTTGAGTTAGGTAAATTTGCGGTATGTGAACCTCAAAAATATTTTACCAAAAACAAAGACAATTCAAATCTTTTTGAGTGTTGAATTTAATAAAAATTTAATTATAGTTTAAAAAAAGGGTGTGAATTTCTTAATTTAATTATTTATTGTTGAAAATAGTAACAAATAAGCTTTGTGATCTTGAAACACGTCAAAGATAAGATTTATTCTCAAAGTACTACAGATGGTGTAGAGAATAGTCTTTATCCAAGTGGAATATTTCTTCTAATAACATGTCCTCTATCAGTTGAGTGGATAATATATGAGAAAAGATAGCGAAGGTAGTCCTCTAGGTCTGATTTATTTAATTGGTAAAGGGGATAGCATGTGATCAGCAGTCAATTCTTATTCCTAAGTGAATACTACGAGATAATGTATGCAAAAAAAACGAATAAATGTAAAAAAAAAAGAAAAAAGATAGGAAGGTGGTATTATTTCATCATTTTATCATATTCTATATTCAAGTAAATATGAGATAAGATTAGTGATGAATATTGTGAAAATATACTTGTTTTTATCATATTTCATATATTTATAAATTTATTTGCCTTTTTTTATGATTTTTTAATTGTATATTTAAAAATAATTTTTATTATAAAATTAAATTTCAATAAAAACTGAATTGATGATATTGTCAAATAATATATCTTCATTAACAAAATACAAAAATTTATTTATTTATTGTTTTTTTATCTATATAGGTTTTTTGTGAGACTATGAGTGTCTTTAACCGGAGTCCGTGCACACGAAATTCACCTTTAAGCCATATCACATTAGGACTAATCCCCATATCGGTGGGAGGGGACATAAGAAATTTATAAAGCTCTTCAGAACATAAGCTACATTATAGGGATTCGAACTCGGAAGCACTAGTTGGGTTCCAGAGACCCCAACAATCTCATCTACATGTTAGATGGTTATAAGTTATCTTTTAGTCATGCATACCATTGAAAAGAAATGAATTTCATTTCTTAAATAAAACAATATTTCCCGTCATGTATAGCTCATGTAGTGAAGGTTCTTGTCTTTTAAAGAGTCTGAGAGTCTGGTTTAGGAATCACAGACTAATTACATTCTTGTCAAATGTTGGTTGTCAAATTGTAATAAGTTCAAATCTTACTAACGAATGATAATCTTGTGAAATATTGGGTTGAACATATTTATCTATTCGATTTAAAATCTCAACATTTCTCAAATAAGTACAGTCATTTATTTCAACAAGAAAATTTGTATAGATGACATTCTTGACCTGGCTCTTAATAAACAAAATATATATTAAATTATTTTATAAGGATAACTAACATTATCATTTTTTAAATTATCTCAATTCCTTTGTATAAATTATTTTATTTGAAATTTAATTTTAGAATTTTATTATTACAAATATATGGTGATAAGCGATAAGGCGTATTTATTGTTTTGTATTAAGAATATAAAAAAATGTAGAAAATGTCATCATTCTCTGAAGTATACGCTTGTCAAGTAATATAATTCTCTTAAGCATATAGAGATCAATCCACGGGAGAAGAACGGGTTGCTAAGTATCAAGGGTTGATTACTCCTCTAATATCCAATGACTAATGGTTGTGGTTGAAAACGAGGATCTAAATTAAAGTACTAAATTTAAAGTTAGTAGTTTGATCACCACAATTAGGAGTTCTAAGAGATAATAAGTTCTGAGGTTTCTTTTAATTGACAATCACTTATATCTAAACCGAGAATACTGTCTATTGTCTCGTAAGAAAAGTTCTCAGAGCGATTCTTGACTAATTTAACTACAAGCCTCTCTAGGGTCAAACAGTAACCTACCAACTAATACTAGGTTTCTTGCTTCTCATTTTCAGTGAGCACTAAAGGTGCATAGCCACAGACTTACTGCCTCCTAATTACTGATTTCTACCTTTGCCAGGCTAATGGGGTTGATTCACGTGTCTATTCTCTACTCCTTCTTAGATCTAGTGAGAATCCTCACCATATTGAAGTTGATTAGAAATCAATGTAAGCCAGAGTATAACCAGTATGAACGATGCAGGTTTAATCACATGAAACAATAGAAAAAGAGATTCTAGCAAGTAAATATAAGCTTCATGTCTAAATTACAACAAAAGCCCTTGTTTAGAAATTTAGAACATAATGAAAATCTGGAACATCGTAGAACTTAGATAAAACATAGAAACCAAAGATGGAATTGTCTTAAAGCGAAAATCGGCTCCTTGGTCTTCTTTTCGGATCACTTCTGGAAATCTTCCAAGCGTAGATTCTAATCTTCATGTTTGTCTCTCTCATTTTCTCTCGGTCTCCACCCCTCAAAAAATGCAAACCCTAGTATTTTCACCAAAATCTCCTATTTATAGTCTTGGGAGCATCTACCATTGCTAGGCCACAACCTTAGCATGTTTCTATTTTCTATACCATGCTACTCGTCATGATGAAGGGATGGTTCGTCGCAATGAAGTAACTTGATATAGCTTAGCAACTTCCTTTTTGCTTATTTTATGCCATTTCTTCATCTCAAAATGCAAAACTCAAATCAAATGAGGGATTAGGCCATTCTTTAGTGATAGTAGTGTGAATTTAGCATTAAAGTTGTATAAAACATGTGAAAAGCACACTGAAAATGCTAACAACATTCACAATTATCAAAACCAGTAAACTTAGTATTTTGCTTGTCCTTAAGCAAAGACATAGATGTAATTCTCCTTTCCATCAGTTTCAAGCAAAGCATAGTGAGACTCATTGAAGTTAACAATTATTAGCTTTTGCCGCTGGGGCTATAATTTTCCTAAACCACATGAGGAATACTTGAGATAGAGGATCTGCAAAGTAATGGGGTGACCATAAGCAATATACACCCTGGACTAAGGTTCTCGCGTGTATGTGAAGTCATTTGTTAGGATTCTGATGGCGATTAATCATACGTACACAGCAGAAAAATTAAAAAATTTTCCTTTTCTAACCCGACTAGGGATCAATGTGATCCGATCAGATGATGAAGGGATAGAAGAATACCTTATTCGCTTTAGAAGATCCTTGTTTTGTAGCCTCGTGTGTGCTTCAAACCCTCCTTGTCGAACTGAAAGGCGCAGCTGAATCGCTCCACCACTCTACGATTTATCACCTGAAGCGAGCCTTCTTAGGCGGGGAGGAAAGCGAGTGTCTTGCTTGGGTTGAGTCTCGAAAAACCCTTAGCCACCTCTCGAGTGTGAAAAATGAATGAATGAATCACTTCCGTCCTTGGGTTTAAATACAATTTTAAGCCCAGCGAGGGTTGAATTTCGACCCATTCTATGTGTGTGACCCTATAGGTCCACACAATGTTGGCAGTGGGCTCAAAAGCCCATTTCAAGCCCACGGATCATAAGCGGCCTCTAGTAAGGCATTATGACCACCCAAATTATGTGGATGTCAATAGCGGGCATAACCTAATCCGCAATAAAATGTTGTAGTCCTTTGTCTCACAATATCCTAATTGAACAAAAGGCATGGACTATGTCTCCTTGTAAAGTTCAATAATTCAATTTCTTGACCTCCGTATAGCGATATCTGAATGACGTTAATAACCACTTATCAATTCATTTACTGTATGCTTCTCTGATTTCAGTCTCACATGTCGAGGGGCCCAAGGAAATCTCTCTAAAAGGAGGTCAATCCCTTTCATCCACTCATATCCCTCTACATGATTTATTCTATGTCAACTATGATGCATTGCCACCACATTACCGGATGATGTTGAGCTGTGTCAAAACATAAAGCTCCTCATGTGGGACCTATATGGTGAGGTATTAGATTCGAGAAGGACAAAAAGAAGACATTATTATGATGAGAAGTACTTGTGACTTGCACCAATCATTAGTATTCTCATTATTAGGAGTCGATCAGGTACATTGTTCTGACATGTACTTATGGCGACTTAATATCATATATCTATGCTTTCAGTGAAACATGATTATCATTAAAACTTCATACTAGTCTTAATTCCACTATTACTCCACCAGTAATGGCTTGACCATGGACAATTTAGAATAGTATTCCATTTGAAGTCTAGGGTTCTACTATCAGTCGCACACTTGACCATAAGTGGAATCAACTATTCATGGGTAAAATCCACCAAATTAGAAATGTAAGATGATAATGAAAATGCCTCATAATTGGAAATATGAAAGTAATAACAATCACACTATTGCTCTGGACATCTATGATCTCCCCACTTTCACTGTTCTTTATGATGTATCTAATACCCATTAACCTAATGGCTTTATAATTGGCTTAGTTATTGGATACTGCCGATATTGTCATTGGTATATACTTTGCATATCTTGACATCTCTCATCAACAATCTCGGATGAGATGAAAGCGATCTAAGTGCGTGTTTGGACTGCCTCTATATATAGTGTGATCTAGGCTCCTTAGCATATTGCCTATAAGCGTATTATCACAAAATGGATCACAAGTTAGAATACTAGGAACCTCAGATCGATGATGAACTGATCAAAGCGAGCCTCCTTTGTTGCTTCCAATGCAGCTATATACTCAGCCTCTGTAGTAGAATCGGTTACGGTGTCTTGCTTTGAACTTTTCTAGCTAATAACACCTCCATTCAAACAAAACACAAAACCTGATTACAATCTAAAATCATCTTTCTCAAACTGGAAGCTAGCATCAGTGTAACCATTTAAAACTAGCTCATCTTCACGTCATATAAATTAGAGTATATCCTTAAGATCTTTTGAAGTACTCAAGGATATTCTTAACTATTGTCTAGTGACTTTCATCAGGATCTGACTGGTATCTGCTAGTCATACTTAAGGCATATGACACATCCGGTCGAGTACACAACATGGCATACATGATAGATCCAATAGCATAAGCATATGGAATCTTATTCATGCGGTCTCTCTTAGCTTGCATCGTTGGACATTGAGTCTTGCTTAGACTAATGCCATGACACAAAGGCAAAAATCCCTTCTTAGAGTTTTGCATACTGAACCTATCCAGTACTTTGTCTATATATGTTCTTTGACTTAGGCCAATCATTCTTTTAGATCTGTCTCTATAGATCTTAATGCCTAGAATATAGGCGGCCTCACCTAAGTCTTTCATTGAGAAACAACTACCTAGCTAAGACTTGACATTCTACAAAGCAGAGATGTCATTTCCAATGAGTAGGATGTCATCAATGTAAAACACTAGAAAACTATCGTACTCCTTTAACCTTCTTGTAAACACAAGGTTCATCTTCATTTTGATAAAACCAAAATGCTGGTGCTTCATCAAACCAAAGATTCCAACTTAGGATGCAGCTGTCCATAAATGGATACGAAGCCTTGCATACCTTTCCAACATTCTCAGCATTGACAAAACCCTCTAGTTGTGTCATTTACACATCCTCGAGCAATTTTCCGTTAAGAAATGCTGTTTTGACATCCATTTTCCATATTTCGTAATTGTAGTACGTAGCTATGGCTAATAGGATTCTAAGACTTAACATAATATGGTGAAAAAGTTTCATCATAGTCAACACCATGTGTTTGGCAAACCTTTTGCAATAATCATTACCTTAAGGTATGCACATTGCCATCTATGTCAGTCTTTTTTGAAGACCCACTTGCACTCTGGTCTTTGGGCCATTGGGTGGATCAATCAAAGGTGAAACTTGATTATCATACATGGATTGCATCTGGAGATGTCATGAACTCTAGCCATCTATCGAGATGCGGACTAAATATAGCCTCTTAGTAGGATCACGGGCTCATCATGATCCATGAGAATGACATCATGATTATCGATTACAAGAAATCCATATATCTCGAGGATTCGACGTATCCTACGGACTAGCTTCTTAGATTCCATGTTACTTATGTGGGTTAATAACATCTTGTGAAACTTATTACAGTTTCCCATAACCGGTTGATGCTTCTTTGTGGTGCTCGAATTTCGTCAAGCTGAATTTTACTCCCACTAGTTCCTTTGGATATGTGCTCTCTTTCCAAAAATATAGCATTTCGAGCAACAAACACTTTGTTCTCTGAACTATTGTAGAAGTAGTATCCTTTTGTTTCTTTAGGATACCCCACAAAAAGGCATTTATCTGATTTGGGTGCTAATTTTCAGAGATCTGACGCTTCACATAAGCTTTATAGCCCAAACTGACGTAGTGGTTCATGATGCATCTGTAACAGATGTGATTGGATGGATGGATGGGGGTTGATCAGTTTCTAAGGCATACCCCAAAATATTGGAAGATGCAGTTGACTCATCGTGTCGAACCATATGTAATAAGGTTCTATTTCTCCGTTCTAAGACACCATTCCATTGGGGTGTTCGTGGTGGAGTCAATTGTGAAACTATTCCACAATCTTTAAGATAGTCATCAAATTCTTGGCTTAGGTATTCACCACCTCGATATGTTCGAAGAGCTTTAATACTTTTACCAAGTTGGTTTTGTACCTCATTCTTAGATGACTAAGACTTTTCAAAAAGACTCATCCTTATGTTTCATCATATAGAGATAATCATATCTCTTATAATCATCTTTAAAGGTAATGAAGTATTTGGTGGTATAAGGCCTAACTGATCACATCAACCCTTTCACTATGACCTGTAAAGGTTGCTTTGGTCGTTTTTCCTAGCAAATAAGATTCACATACTTCATAAGATTCAAAATCGAATGAATGCAAAAGTCCATCTTGATGGAGCTTGGAAATACGTTTCTCGTTTATATAGCCTAAACGACAGTGCCAAAGATAGGTTGTGTTTAAATCATTAGATCTAAACCTTTTGGTATTAATGTTATAGATAAGGCTTTGCATTTGGATTGTCATGGTTTAGGATATAGAGACCATTTGATAAGTAGGCATCTATAAAGAATATCGTAAGTAATAAATGGAGCAAGTATTGTTCTTGTAACAAAGAAGTCGACCATGTCGAACATGAAATGAGTAATATTCATACTCATATCAAGAACATAATAACAATTATCTAATTCCAAAACCCCAATCTATGAGCAGCGATAAATAATAATATCCTATAGCTAAAAGTAGCAACTCTGCTCCATTGCCTACTATTAAGTCCACCTCGCCTTTAGCCGATCTACTATTTTTAGACCACAGTACATTTACCTGATGTGAGATCCTAGCGGTATCCAATACCCGTAGAAACGAGAACTAGATAAATTGACTTCTATTACATAAATACCTAAGATGTAGTCTCACTACCTTCTTCTTCTTCTTCTTCAAAGTCTTCAAGTAGAGGCTTGCAATTCCTTTTCAATGACACGGCTCATTGCGGAAAACGTACCCTTCCTTTGGTTCCTTAGCCTTAGGCTGCTTAGTTTTAGGCTTTTTCCCCTTAGTATCAAAATTTGGCTTAGGCTTCTTGTTATCCTTAGCCTTGCCCTTTGTTACCCATTTCCTCTTCATGTCCTTACCCTTCCCCTCACCCTTTTGAATCATCAGAACATTACTAGTTGTCTTAATGTTCTGTTTAGCAGTCTTAAGCATCCCGTGCAGCTCAGAAATCGTTTTATCCATGTTATGCATATGATGGTTCATAACAAAACCATCATAAGCATCAGGTAGAGGATTTGAAATTATATCACTTGCGGCTAATTCTTGTGTCGAGTGACTAAGCTTATAAGATGATCTAAGTAGCCCTTCATTTTTAAGACACGAGGGCTGATTGAGTTGTCTGCAACCATTTTGTAGGAAAGTAAAGCCTTTATGGTGGTAAACCTCTTAATACGGGCATGCTTTTGGAACATTTCCTTGAGATGGGCTATCATGGTAACTTCGGAGGTGGCATATCAGGAAGCGGGGAACTTCCGGAAGATAACTCGTCATCCACTGCGGCGTCGGTGTTGTCCGGCCGGATAGGCTCCTTGCCTTTATTTTGTTTAGCTGAGAGTGTAGGCTGGCTAATCCCTCGCGCGTTTTGATCCGTTCGCCTTGAGGACAAGCTTCATGATGGTGCGGTTTTCCTCTTTACTGCGAGATGGTTAGCACGGCCACTGGTCGGCCATCTGTCGGCACCGTTCCTCTGCTTTGCCTCCATCTCCCGGCCTTGCGAAGGGTGGTCTTCAAGTTGATTCCATGGGTTTGCTAGTCATGATGACGGAAAATCCGGCCAGTCAACGATAGGTTATTGTGATCGAACTACAAAGCTTTGAGGATAGGAGATCCTTGAGCGGATGCGACAAGCCCTCGCCGTCGCCCGATGAGTTTTTGTAGTCGTTTCCACCGAGGCGGCGCCAATTGTAGTCTCTGAATTTTTTGGTCTATCAGCTGGATCGATTGAACCTCAGCTTGCTAGCATGTACTTGTAAAGCAAACAAAGCAGCGGTGATGCGCCCGCCGCCTCTCGATCTTCGTCGGATCGGGGAGATCTAGAGAAGAATCGTCTTTTCGATCAGAATGTCTTACCTTCTTTGGTGTCATTCCCTCTTTCTTTATGGAGGAGGGAGGTGAATTACAGCTTTATGAAGTAGATGATTTCGCCAGAAACGAAGGGAAGGAGTGGGTACCTTGTTCGATGTAGTTTATGACACATTCTTCCCTTTAGATAGCCGTGCGCCATCGCTACCTTTGAAATTCTTGACCACCCTCGGGGTGGTTACGTATGACTCATGGGTGGCCTGGTCGTTATTTGAGATCGTCCCTAATGGCTGCCTTCCTAAAGATGGTAGCTGGCCAGGAGAGGTTGTACCTAGGCATTATGTCTCACAATACGGCGGGAGGTATGTTTGGAGAACTGGCTTGTAAATGAAGGTGATTGGAGCTGTGGCGTACCCATTATCTGTGGGCTTAAGTGAGCCAGGAACTGGTAAATTTGGAGGTCTAGGCAGCTTAGTAGTACCCACAGTATGGATTCAATTGCCTCCTATTTTCAACTATTGAAAAAACATTAAATAAGGCCCTGTTTGATAAACTGAAAAAATTAAGTGTTGAAAAATTAAGTGTTGAATTTCATAAGTATTGAATTTGTACTGTAAAAACCGTTTGATAAATTCTTTGGCTTGATTGAATCTTTGAAGATAAATATATTGTTTGATACTTGTAAATGTTGAATCTTGAAAATTATGTATTTTTACATATTTACCCTTATTATCATTAAATTACATATTATCCAAAATAAATAGAGTTTCACAATAATATGGGTTTGATTTTTAGGAATAAGCTCAGTGGGTGTTGATTGATTTTGTTTTTCTTCATGGAACTCTCTCATGACATTATTTTTGTAAGAGTTTTGATACGAATAGGTTTCATATGCGTCTATGATTCATATGGTATAAATAACTTCTATTTCCTAGTTGAATGAAGATATTTTAGTACAGGTCCCTGATTAGAGTAGTTCGAATGTGAGTCAAAGCGATGAAGAGATATTTGCAAAATATTATATTATTTATAAGGGTTTTTGGTCAAGATTTATTTTCATTTAAAATTTTTTGTTGGCCGTGTATTATATATATTCACGTTAAGTAGAGTCTTTACCTACTTATAATTCTCAAGTTTTTCATTTAAAATTTTCAATTAAGAGTTTGTAAATTTTGTTACTCAAACGTATTGAAAAATTAAAAGCGAATTGAAAATTTTCATTTCAATGGTTTGAACAACCGATAGTTTGTAACCAGTCTAAGTTTCATAGATGCAATAAGAACAATTATATTTATGGGTTAATTTATTTTTTTGTATTATGATTTTTTCTCTTTACTCTTTTTTTTTGACCTTCTCTTCCTTTTTTTTTTTGTTTTTATTCTTGTGTGTTAAATTCTTTTCTACGATGCATAAGAAAAATTAATAGATCAGCTTTGGCATGTTAGGGATCCTAACTAATGCAATATATACAATTATCATGTGACTCTAATAATCATTCATTAATAGTTGTTTTTCTCTTCTTTTTAGTTTTTCTCTTCTTTTTAGTATATGGATATGGGTGCTGACAATTTTAGAGTCATTTGATAATTGGGAACAAAAAATAGGAGCTCTATTGTTAGGAAAATTGCAAAATAAAAGAGATTAATTAATAGAAAAATATTACAATTTTCCTACTAGAAAAATTAAAATAATGATCGTTTGATTCATTGATGCTTTCATAAAAGCGTAATTAATTTAATTATAATATTAGATTCATTGTTAAAAATGTCATTTACAAAGTCTTTCCAAAAGACAATTTTCTTCCTTTTCTGTATTTTCTAAAATCGCTTTTGCAAGACTAATTCTATTTTGCACAAACTACTTCCTTAATTGTGTTTTTTCGAAATTAATATTTTCATTTTATTTCTAATATTATTTTAGCTTGATAATATTTTTTAAATTAAGCACTTTATTCTGATATATTTTAAACTTTGAGCGTTTTATAAAGCGAAGTGACTAAGCATGTCAATACCCATATTATAACTTTAATAATAAAAATATTATAAGCTGTTGTTGCACCTAGATGAATTGATCAAATAAGCTATTATTTATTAATAAATTATTATTAATATTTTTATTTCTAATATTATTTTAACCTATATTATAATAATTGTTTTAAAATATATATATATATGTAGTATGTGATGTTTTACAGATAAACATTTTTTTTAGTTACGTTGTAGTATTTGATGTTAAAAATAATATTATTTTACCAAGTGAGATGTTAATTTTAAAATAAAAAAAAATTGTCCTTATCTTCAATTATATTTCAAAATTAATTTAGTGTGTTAACTATAAAACTACTTAGTTTTATATTTGTATTTATAAAAATGGATTTAAAATATTTTATTTTTATTTTATTTATTAATTTAGATAAAATTGTAACAATGTTAATAATTTATTCTTAATCTAAATTTAGTTTAAGAAAAAAAAAACTATTATCAATTTCAGTTGTGTTTTTTATCAAAAAAAATCTTATTATCATTTTTAAACTTATTATAAAGTGGTTTTATATTAAGTTTTAAATAATTTTATTGAATAATCTTTATAATTTTAAATATTGCTTTTAATTTATGTTAACTATGAAGAAATTCATTTATTAGTGTAAATTAACTTATTATTTGCTAAATTATTTTGGAATAAAAAATTCAGAATTAAAAGATATAATCTCTAGGTTTCTTAGGTTTATAAATTTTGTGCATCTCTAAAACAATAAAAGTGACCATAATAGCTAGTTGTCCATGTTCGATAACATGCTTCCTCTAGAAAGGGATAGCAGTGCTCATGTAGTTGTTTGAGCACTAGGTCTTCAAAGCTTGCATGCTTTTTCTCCATAATGATTGCTTTCTCATTCAATGCCAATATGATTTCATTCACCTCTAAAATGTAGGGCATTTTCTTACTTTCCAACTCCTCATGTACATCTCCCCAAAGGGTCATCCTCATAATTGGCTTCTCAACTTCCTTTCTCCTTTCTTCTGGTTCCGGAGAAGTTGGCCCCTTTTCTTTCTCTACTAGTTCATCATCTAACTCCTTGGCCACTACCTATGCTCATTTTTGCCCCTCCAGTTCTTGCCACTTCTCAAGGTGATAGCCTTATAATGCTCTATATCCTCTCCTTTCGGGTTCACCTCAGAAGTGTTTGGAAAACTCCCTTATTGTCTTTTGAAACAACTTAGCCATTTTGGTAATTTGCACCTCTAAAACTCATGATTTATTAACTAACTGATTTTGAAATTTTTTTTCTTGTCTCAATCATGAATCGAGTGTGAGAACTAGCCAATTGAGTCATTACCTCTTCAAGATCTAGCTTCTTTTCTTAAGGAGGTTAGGGTGCCATTCTGACTTGTCTTCCATGAGAGGTTTGGGTGATGCTATCATCTCGGGTTGTACATGTTTAGGTATGAGTTATATTGTTGTTGATTATAGTTACCCACATATTGAGCTTACTCCATAGGTATATACGGATTCCAAACTTGGCACTCCACCCTTTGATGCGAACCATAATGTATCTACTTATTTTGTAGTTGTTGAGTTAGAAACCACTTGAGTTGCTAAATTGGTAGAAAGCATCCGCTGTGAATCAAACTCCTATAAAAAAAAAAACAAATAGAAATCCAAGTAAAATAGAAAAGAGAAAATAAGATAAGACTAACTATATTCAAAGTAGAATCAAGCTATTTCAAGTCAAGATTAATATAATCACACAATCCTTGACAACGACGCCAAAAACTTGTTAGGTTGAATGCGTATGGTATAAAATGACTATGAAAATAAACACAATTCACAACTAATCGCGCAAGTGAACGAGTCGTTAACAAGTAATAAAGTGATAAGTGAGTATCGTTCGAGGATTGACCTATTAAGCAGATTTTTAATCTTGCCTTAACTCTATTTGGATGAACAAAGAAAATTGAATGGATTTAGTTAAGATAAACGAAAACCCTAAACTATGAAATGGGGAAAATCCTTTTGTAAAAACCCTAGGGCATACATTTCACCAAATCAATCCTATTTGAATCACCTAGCTCAATCATTCAATGCTTATTTCCCATGTTGATGGTGATTTTCTCTAATATGATGCTAATCTTTCTCAAGCATCAATAACATATCCCAAAAAGACAACCTAACTACATCTCTATGATAATGATGATCTTTGGAACTCATTAAGCACAAGAAATCATAGAACCACAACTAATCTCATGAATATCTCTATCCATGACAATCAAATGACACTTCATTCATGGTCTAATTGAATAATCATTTCTCAATCGCATGTTCTTGAATCACAAGGCATGTAAATAATGACCCAGTAAAGCACAAGCATTAAGAGAGGAATCAAATACTCAACATAGATATGAAATAGAACATCAACAATTGAAACTAAGAGAGTTCAAGCATTCAAGATTTTGCTGCATCTTAGCCCTAGAAAATGAGTGTAATACATCCCAAAATCAAATATATACAAAAAGGAAAAAGAGCCATAGAGAGGAAGAACTAGGTTAAGATTGGAATTTTCTATCTTTTTATCTCCCTTCTTCCAAGAGAGCAAAAATGTGTCTAGCCCCCAAGATCTTCTTTTGAAACCTTATGATATTCCTTTTGTAGTCCTCCATTGAAAATGGGCTTGAAATGGGCCAAAATCAGCAATTTGCGAAGTGGGGGCTCGACATTGCACCTTGGTGCCATAGAAATCTGGAATGTAAGCTGCTGTCATGCCTTGGCGCCATATGTCATGCCTTGGCGTGGTAGCATGTTGCCATTTGTGCTGAACTTGGTGTTTCTGCTTCGTTTTCGATCTGATTTTGCTCATTATTGCCCTGAAGCTTACATAATCAATAAGATTAAAAATTCAAGTATTAAAACACTCACAATCATCTGCTTAACATAAAAAAATGAGATTAGAATTTCAAGCATCAAAAAACTCATAATCATCTTAAAAGCATAAAAATGCCATGCGAAATAAGATGAAAAATAGTCTTTAGGAACCAACTGTCAAATATGCTTTATCCATCTAATCGTCCTCACAAAAAATGCGTTCTTTATGGCGATAAAAAACAAAACATCGTAACAAGCTTTATAAACGCACCAAGAAGATGACATTGCAAAAACAAATTAAAACTCAAATTTATGTAGAATAACCATATTTAAAAATACCATTGATAAAAATATTAACACCCCTAAATGCAATTCATTTACAGAAATGCATCTTGGGTTCCTAATTTTCCACTAAATCTTGATCAATGTGTGGTTACATTTTTTTCTTTAAAGTATAATTAAGTTATATTTATTTCATTGTTATTTGATGACATCTCTAAGTAATATATTTCTCTACAAATGATAATATTAGAACCATTTGACCCAAATTGTTTCTATTGAGACTTCTTCAAATTGAAATTTCTTAGTATATTAGGGCAAAATTATTGAACACATCGAGAAGTAAAATGATTGATTTGGAAAATTTTAATATAAACTAAAATGAATAATTTGGATGGTCAAAGACGATCTACCATTAAGTTGCATATAACAAAAATCTAAATCTTTTTCAATATAAACAAGAATATTAGGAGAAAATATGATTGAGTTCAAAAAGACATGATATTAAAAAATAAAAAACAAGATATTACATAACTATATTTTGTTTGTAAATAGAAATAATATAATAAATAAAACATATTAGAAATTTGAAGAAAAATAGTGAATATAATAATACATGATCTCACATGTGATTGAACAAGAAATGTGATAAAGTGATAGAATAAGTCATCCCATAAATTTATCTATTGTTTTTATTTGAGAAACCTTTTCAACAAAATAGAAAGAAGAAAAAGAAGGAGAAAAAAACTTCTTAAAACCTTGCAGCCAAACAAACTAGCAAGGCAATAGCCTTCATGGAGTGAGAATTAGGCCAATGAGCTTGGTCTTAGAAGTTGCATCTCTCAGCTGTAAAGCTTTAAAACTATTACCAGGCTAATAGGATGCACTTTCTAGGATGCTTAGGGTGTAAAAAATATAAAACACAGGGAGCATCTAAAGAGGAAGCAGAGATTATTTTTCTGAAACTGAATCGTATCATTACAAAAAATGTCCTAATAAATCTCAATCAACACCAACATGTCTTCTGAGTTTAATTGCCTAAATCAAAGCCACTAACTCCTATAACAAAAAGATAACATCAGTTGCCTAAATGAATGGAAGATTTGAAACTAACTAGATTTATTCATAATGATTAATTCAACAAAGACTAAATTTCGCAACTTCTAACCTCCCAGATATAGCAGTAAGTTTCACTAATTTGCAACACTCTCCTTAGTGCAAACATACTGTCAACTACCCCAGAAGCACTTCGAAACACTTCAAACTTTGCTTTGCTAAGTGCTTTGGGAAATATATCAGCAACTTGATCTTCTGTTCTTCCTGTAGCTGAATGTCTTTGAATCAAAACCTTTTCTCGAACAAAATGGTAGTGTGTTTCAATGTGTTTTGTGCGAGCATGAAACACTGGATTTCCAGCAAGCTTAATTGCCCTTTCATAGTCACAGTGAATAGAAACTGGATAGTCCAAGATAGAAAACGTATCTTGAATAAGTCTCTTAAGCCAAATACACTCTTGAGTGGCCATAGTAGCTACTACATATTCAGCTTCTGGCAGAAAGAGCAACAATAGTTTGCTTTTACTGCCACCATGAGATACTTGTTGAACCTGTATTAAGAAATACTCTGTTCTGGAGTGCCTATCATTCACGTCACCAGCCCAATTTGCATCTACAAAACCAGTCAAAATGAATGATGTATGCTGCTTATACAGTAACCCAAAATTCATAGTGCCCTTTACATAGCCAAGAATCCTCTTTGCTATAATCAAGTGACTTTCACTTGGTTTGCCCATAAACTGAGAAATGGCGCCTATCGAATATGAAATATCTGGCCTTGTGATAGTTAAATAGGGAATAAACCTGAAGCAAGCTGTGGAAAATAGTTTCATCTTCAGTAGTTTTCCCCATCTTTAGCTAACTTCAAACAGGTTCCATAGGAGTAGTCATTTGCCTGACTCCCCATATGAAAATGATTCAGTAAGCTTTCTGAATATCCTTTTGAAACAAAGTATCCATATGAGATTTTTAACCAATCCAAAGAAAACAATTAACTTCTCCCCAAACTCTTCGTTTCAAGACGAAAGACAAAGCATCAAAGACAAGCTATTTTAGCATTGTAAATGCCCATGTGATCATGTCATCGGCAAAAGAAGCATTGTGCAAACAAAGGTGGTTTCTTAACAAATAAACTTGAATATGCATTTGAAGACTTGAAACCACAAAAGTCAAGGTATTGAAAGATTTTACCATACCAAGCACGTGGAGCTTGCTTGAGGCCATATAAAGCCTTCTTGAGTCTGCACATATAATCTGGAAACTCCTTAGAAATGAATCCGTTGTCTGATCCATAAAGATATCTCGATCTAGCTCCCTAAAAAGGAATGCATTCTTCACATCTAATTGCCATAATTTCCAGCCTTTATAAGTAGCTAATGAAATAATTGTTTGAATTGTCACCATTTTAGCAATACGGCTGAAGGTGATAGCGCAAAAGCATGATGTGTAACTTGTATAAACTGGGTAAAGTGCACATGTTAACCAGTCTGTGCGTCGTGTCAGTAATATGGTGTACTGAAAGTGCGAGATATCGATCGAGGGAGAAGTGTGTTATTTCTTAGAATTGGCCCTACGATATTATCTAGACTTAAACTCTTAATAAATTATGGTTAATATATAGAATAAAAACTAAATCTAAATAACTTGTGAAATTACTTTTTGTGAAAAGTAGGGTTTTGCCTCCCCCTGCCACATTTGATGGATTATTGCCTAGAGGAATTATTATTCAGTCTATTAATGAATTCTTGTTGACAGGGTGATCGTGCCTACGAGATATCCCCTCTCGAGGTATATCCGCCTATTTCACCAATAGGGTTAGGTGCATCTATGTCCCAACCCTGGACTCCGAAATGCTTGAATGCTCAAACCCTTATCGCCACACTTGGAACCGGGAATATCTCTATTCGCCGATTGACCAAGTGTCACTCTACTCAAATCCCTGGGAGTCCTTATCTCTCGATCTCGGATACCGCAAGATCATGTCAATGTTGGCCAGACATTACCATGAAAATAAACCACAGACGTAAAGCAATTCGATATAACTCATGAATAAACTGAACAAATAGAATTAATCTCTAATCCATACAAGCTATGCTTGAGTTGACAAAACCCTAGAAATAAATCTAGAACCCACAAGCAAAAATTATTACAATCATAGTTCTATAAATCATTGATTTTGGAAGAATAAACAGGCACAGGTTTTGATCTCTCAGTCCTCTGCTTGTTCCGGCTCCTCGTCCGTACGTCGCTCGATACCTCAAAAATTGGGTCTCGTGCTTTTTATAATTCTGATGTAGGAATCGCGGAAACGTCGAAGTTCCAACGTCTCGACGTTAAGCTACTCTTTGACTTTAACTTATGTTGACCAAACATCGCGACGTTGCAACATCACAACGCTAGAACGTCTCGACGTTGGCATGTCGCGACGTTGCTGCTAGGATTTCACTTCTTCTTCTTTGCATTTCCAAAAAACTTCTGAAAACTACCATATTCACCTGCAATGCACAAAAGATCCAAAAATCAAATATCGGGCAATAATGCACTTATTAATATATAAAATAGAACTAAAACGTAGTAAAAGCGGGCATGACATGAGAGTGTTTGGGCACTCATCACACCCCCAAACTTAGCTTCTTGCTTGTCCCCAAGCAAGAAACAGACTCTAAACTAGACACACAAGAAAATAACATACTAAAACTCAATGACACGAGTGTGATGCACATGTTGCCAAAAGGAAGGATCAAAATGAACCAACTCACAAATCTTGCCCTTTGTTTCAAATTTCAGAGGATCTATAAGGTTGTTTGACTTTCGAAAGAATTCAGCTAATCACGGTTCGATTGACAAGTGACTCAACCTCCTAGGTTTTCAATGGCCTTTCCCAAAAAGTCTATGTGCATTTGATACATGATCTCTAGCATATAACTCGGTTCTAGTACCCCCAAACTTGAATTCAACTTGCCTATTTGGGAGAGTCTAACTACAGAAGGATAAGAACGCATCCTTTTTATTCAAACTAACCTACCTACTCATGAAAGAAATACTAGTGCCCATAAGTTTATGTTGAATGTTCCTGTAGTGAGGATTCGTTGGTGACTCCCCACCAGTTGGTTAAGGGCACCATGCATTTAGTTCCCCTCAAACTTCACCCTGAACACTCAACCAAACCTAAGGGCCCTAGGCTATGGGAAACTTCCATCCTCTGTCCCATGTAACGGGCAATGAAGTTAATGGCTCCCGACCAATTGACTAAGGGCATTAGGCTTTGAAAAGCCTCGGTTGTGCCGGGATTAGGATAGAAGATCACTTGATACATTCATACTTTCTTTTTTATCGTGCTCTTTTCTTCTTTTCTTTCCTTTTTTTTTTTAACTAGGGCTCGATGGCAATCCTCTTTTTCTAAGGTGTCCCGTCACTTAGGTGTTTAGAAACCCCCTAGGTTAGTTGAACATTAGTAAAATTAGGTTGAAGCCCAGGCATACCACAGAATCACATGTGTGTGGTGTGGTAGACTAATTGAGAATTGGTTTCTTGAACACACTGAGGAGTAGCTCACTAGGTCCCCACCTATCCAAGTATGTAATTCCAGAGCATCCTAACGATACATGGATCCTTTCTTGATTTGTACTATGTTTTTTGAAAAGATTTGAAGAGGTTAAAAGGGATCCTTGATTAGCAATCATGGCATCGCTCACACATACTACCTAACACAACCCTAAAACCCGAGGCAAACTAAGAAGCAGGAACCCCAGATAACGAAAAACAAAAATAAACACAAAAATAGACACAGCAAAAGACATCGACATAAACACCAAAGAAACCCCAAACGAGGAAACAAAATAATCATAGAAATAGACACCTTGCGAGAAAACACGAGAAATAAACTAAAATCAACCCAATCATCCACCCACCAAAAAAAAAAAAAAAAGAACGGACGTATATCATGTGAGAGAGGGGTGGAGGGAACTCCACAATTGATCTTTGGATCAGCTGCGATTGAGTGGTGGAGGTGGCATGTGAAGGTGAGAGGCCCGGGCAAAAATTTGCTCACGGATGGAGGCTGGCGGTTGTGGAGGATGGTCAACGGTTGTGCATATTTGTGCGCATGTCGGCTTTCGAGTGCATTCATATCTGGCTAATGAGGACCCAGGATTATCTGGGTGAAAATCCCGATGCGCATTGAATCAGTAGTGAGGTCTTACCTAATCCTCAGTAGTGGAAGGGTGTGGGTCCTCCTCCGAGATGGGTGGTGGTGGGGGTTGGAGTAGAGGAAGCGCCTTGCTTCTCCCACAGGTGCGTACTAGGATCCTGAGCCTAGGCCGTCACGCTCGCTCATCCTCATCGAAGGGCTCTCATTTCCGTCGGCACCTCCTCTACAGCCTTAGTACGCTCGGTTTGTCTTTCTTAACCATGATCGCGCACGATCGGGTGTATCCAAACCTCATTATCCTCTAAGGGCACCAGAAACACTTGCATAGTAAATAAGGAAGGGGTGCCCGAGATTCATCTTTGCATCCTTGTTATAGAGGATTGTATGCTCTATAACTTACCCAACATCAAATGGAATGTCCTGGATTATGGCATAGTTGAGCAGGGCCCTCTTGGCCATCACTTCACACACATTAGTCGTCGGAATGAGGTGAGATGTGATGAATTGATGCCATACCTTAGGAATGTAGGCCAAATGTTTGGCATTGAAGTGCACAGCGTGCCCTTCACTGTTAAGTTTCCACTCACCATGCCCGTTGGTCAACATCCCAAAGACCACGGGGTAGTTGGGATGCTCATGGAGCCTATCATAGGCCTCAAGGTTCGTAGGTTCCTAGGTTATAGTGGAATTGATGAACCGCCTTGAAGTCTACCAACACCCCGCGCACCCAAACCCTTTTCAATACATGGGAGGCGAGATTGGCGTAAAACTCTCATACCACACTTATGACAGCTAGGCTCAGAGGTTGGCATAGTGCCCACCATCCCTTACTCACAATTTTTTTATGAAAGAAGTCATCGGGATGGTGAAACCCCTTCTCCTTGATGAGGACCTATTCTTTGAGATGAGGCCGAATTTCTCGATCGCGCCTTCATTGAAAAATTTGTCATGATATGCGCTGGCTCTTCACTTGCCCGACTTCTCTTTGAGCTCATCTTTTGCTTCTTTCTCGACATTGAGCACTTATAGGGTCGGGTTGAGATGGTTGCCTAAGCTTTACTCACCTCTTCTTAGCCTCCTAGGCCTCCTAACACCCGTGTGATGCAGCTCAACCAAAGTGCTCAATGAGGCCTCCCAAAAGTCACTTAGATAAACTATCGAGCACCTAGTTTACACTTTTGAGATGGTGGTCATGACTTTATCCTATGGCTGCTATGATCACTAACCACTCCTAAGGTGTCTTCTCTAGCACAAACGACCCCAAAAAACCTCAATACAAATTGAATATGAGCCTACTCTTACCCGTAAGTAGGAACTCCAAACTAAGGTGAGCACTAGTGATTTTGGGTCTAGAGAAGTTGTTAGGGCTTTGGGAGTTTCTAGGATCAGTTGGGACAATCTTGGATGTGGTTTTTCTAGGTATCTGCGGAGCATTGTTAGGGTTTCTCAAGGTTTAGAATACGAGAAGAATGAACGTTTCTATTCATAAAAACAGGGCAACATTGCGATGTTCATGAGAGTTATATTGTCAACGTCGTAACGTTGAGATCCAACTTCGTGACGTTCTAGAAGGTGGAAGTTTCAACGTCACGACGTTCCCGAGAGTCACTTAAGCCAACATCGCGACGTTGAAATCCAACATTGCGACGTTCCCGAGCATGTTGAAATCCGACGTCGCGACGTTGAGGTCAACGTCGCAATGTTACAGAGAGGGCTCCAAAATGTGGTTTGCTAATGTCGCGACGTAGAAACCTAACGTCGCGTCATGACAGAGGCTTGTGTTTTTGACTTCTTTCAACGTCGCGATGTTACAGGGAGGGTGAAATTCAATTTTTTTACAAAATTTTCTAAGTCTAAGAAAACTCCCTGAATGAAGTTCCAACCCCTTCGTACTCCTGGAATGAGTTTCTCGAACTAGCTCTCTGTTGCCACTACTATCTTGGGTCCTGAAAACAAACAAACAAACAATTTCGATTACGGAGAGAAACATAAAAACGTACCAAAAACCATAAACACTCAAAACTACACTATAGAAAGAAAAACATCAAAAAGCTTGGGTTGCCTCCCAAGTAGTGCTTTGTTTAATGTTGTTAGCTCGACTTCCCTGAATCTCAATGTTCTTGAGATTACGGCACTACACGAACTCCCTATGGCACTATTTTTGGTGTGCTTAGATGTATGTCATACTTGCTTGCATGAAACTAGCCCCCAAAGTACGACTTCAATCGTTGTGTGTTAACTTTAAAGGTTCCTTTCTCTGGGTGCATAATTTCCGCTCCTCCATACAGAAAAACCTGAGTCACAGTAAATGGTCCCGACCACATTGACTAATTTCAGCCAAAGTTTGATGCGGAGTTAATCTAAGGACCCGTTGACCAGAAGCCCGCTCTTTCTTACAATATGCTTATCGTGCCAGGCTTTCGTCTTTTCTTTATATATCTTCGCATTCTCGTATGCCACATTGCAGAACTCCTTTAATTCACTGAGCTGCAACATGCATTTCTCACCGGCCATCTTACTATCCATATTCAACTACCTAGTTACTCAGTATGCTTTATGCTCCAATTCCACCGGCAAGTGACACGCTTTCCCAAACACTAGCCTGAATGGTGTCTTGAATGCTATTCAATATGCCCAGAGCGGATCATCTATCTTTTTCACCCAAGCTTTCTTCGAGCTATTAACTGTTTTCTCTAAGATAGATTTGATTTCTCTGTTCGACACTTCTGCTTGGCCATTAGTCTATGGGTGGTATGCAAGTACAGTATGATGCCGGGCACCATATTTCCTCAACCGTTGTGTGAGTTTATTCTGAGAAATATGTTCCCAAATCTGTGATCGATGCCGCTTGAAGTTAGAGACGGGTAGATATATATTTGCGGAAAACTTTTGCTACCACTTTGGCATCATTAGTTTGGGTAAGGTATGGCCTCGACCCATTTAAACGTAATCTATGGTCAGAGAATGTATAGGTTATTTGAAAGATGAAGGAAAAGGACCCATAAAATCCATCCCCCATATATCAAACAGCTCTACCTCTAAAATATGATGCAAAGGCGGCTCATCTAGTTTTGATATGCTTCCCATTCTTTGGCATTTGTCACAAATGGACACAAAATGGTGTGCATCCTTGAAAAAGGTGGGCCAATAGAATCCCAATTGAAGTACCTTTGCAACTGTCCTATTTCCCCTAAAGTGTCCCACACATGCTAGAGCATGACAATGATTTAGAATATCTTCCATTTCGTTTTTTGGGACACATCTTCTTATCACCTAATCAGCACAATGCTTATATAGGATGGGTCTCTCCCAATAGTAGTGCTTGACTATCACGAAAAAATCTCTTCTTCTCACGATAACTAAGTGCGGGGGAGCACTCTTGCTATAAATGGTTCACAAAATCAGCAAACCACGATGCGGCTCT
This sequence comes from Tetrastigma voinierianum, assembly GCA_016808115.1. NCBI lineage: Eukaryota > Viridiplantae > Streptophyta > Magnoliopsida > Vitales > Vitaceae > Tetrastigma > Tetrastigma voinierianum. The sequence goes on along the minus strand of JAEQBH010003830.1, from coordinate 36,309 downwards.
TTGTCTTGATTGCGAAAAGTGTTCATCGGAAATCTCATCATTGATCTGAATTTCTTTGTGAAAGATGGTCGGCTACTAGATTTTTAGTCCCTTTCTTATCTTTAATTTCTAGGTCGAACTCTTGGAGTAATAACACCCACCTTATCAGTCTCGGTTTCGCGTCCTTCTTAGTCACCAGGTACTTTATGGTAGAATGGTCGGTGTGCACTATTACCCTGTTACCAATTAAGTACGACCAGAACTTGTCAAACGCAAACACAATAGCCAAAAGTTCTTTTTCAGTTGTTGCATAGTTGAGTTGTGCATCATTAAACGTTTGCCTCGCATAATAGATAACTTGAAATGTTCTTTCCCTTTTTTGGCCTAGCACTGCCCCTATTGCGTAGTTGCTCACATTACACATTAGTTCAAAAGGAAGATTCCAATCTAGTGTTACTACAATAGGTGTTGATACCCGATTTACATTTGAAAAACAAAGAATGCTGCAGACGATCATCAAACTGAAAGGGGAGCTCCTTGAACAAAGCGGTCGACGAGGGAGCTTAGTTATTTTGGAAATCCTTTGTGATCTCTGTAGAATCCTACGTGACCTAGAAAGCTCCTTATTCCTTTCACTGAAGATGGGGGCACAGTAGCTTCTCTATTGTTTCAATCTTGGATTTATCTACCTCGATTCCTCTTTCAGATATTCGGTGCCCTAGTACAATGCCTTCCTTTACCATGAAGTGACACTTTTCCCAATTCAACACAAGGTTGGTTTCCTCACATCTTATCAGTGCCTGTCTCAGGTTCTTCAGGCAATTATCAAAGGATTTCCCTAGCACAAAGAAACCATCCATGAACACTTCAATTGTTCTCTCAACCATGTCTAAGAATATGGCCATCATGCAACGCTGAAACGTGCTCGGTGCGTTACATAGCCCAAAGGGCATTCACCTAAAAGAAAACGTACCATACGGGCATGTAAATGTTGTTTTCTCTTGATCCTCCGATGATATAGTGATCTGATTATAACCCGAATACCCGTCCAAGAAACAGTAATACTCATGCCTTGCCAGCCGATCTAGCATCTGATCTAAGAATGGAAGTAGGAAATGATCTTTTCTAGTTGCCTTATTTAATTTCCGGTAGTCTATGCAAATCCTCCACCATGTAACTGTTCGAGAAGGTAGCAGTGCGTTATTCTTAGTCCGTATCATTGTGGTCCCTCCTTTTTTTGGGACAACCTGTACTGGGCTTACCCACGAACTATCTGAGATGGGGTAGATCACTCCTACATCTAACCACTTCAATACCTCTTTTCTCCTTCATTTTCGGGTTTAGTCTCCTCTGAGCTTCTACTGACGGTTTGTGCCCATCCTCTAATAGGATCCGGTGCATACACATGGAGGGGAGGATCCCCTTCAAATCAGCTGGAGACTACCCGATAGCATTCTTATGATCTCGAAGCACTCTCAAAAGCTTCTCTTTTTCCATTGTTGTCAAATTTGCTGATATGATAACTGGTAGGGTTGAGGATTCCCCTAGGTACGCATACCTCAAGTGACTAGGGAGTGGCTTTTTCTCCAACTGTGGTGGTCGCTCAATCGAGGGCACTAAAGTCTGAGTGTTCTCTCCCAACAGCTCATAATACTTCCTGTTGTTCGACTGGAAGGAGTTCATCCACTTCACATACTCTTCGGCCTCTTCACTTGGTTCCTCCTTAGCATTCTGTACAAAGCTAGCCTCCAAAGGGTTAGTCAAACCAATGCGCTGGGCATTATAGCCTCTCTTGCCTCTATCATAAGCATGCATCGCTCTGGGATGCCTCACGCATTAAATGCACTAAATCTAACTTCATCATCTGCACTCTTAGTTTTGACTCTCCATACACACATCAATCATAGCCACCGGTTGCTAGAAATGGTATGCGAGTATGATGGGCATCTCTTTATCTTATCCATGTCTAACACTATCAAAAGTCGGTGGGAAGATAAACATCTGCCCTTTACTATCACATCTTATCACTCCCAGGGATGTTTTGATGATCTATCTACTAGTTGTAGGGTGATCGTAGTTGGTCTAGCTTCACACTAAGCCCAGCCCAGATGCAAAATGGATAAAGGCGTAGAGGTTACCCTTGCTCCCACGAGTCATGGATCTCTCGAGATCGGGTTCCGTATCTTACGAGGGGGATTGTGAAGTGCTGAATCCTTGACTTCTATGGCAATTTCCTCTGAAGTATAGCACTGCACTCCTTAGTAAGATTCACTGTCTCAAATTCTGATAACCTTCTTTTCCTGGATAGTATATCTTTCATGAATTTGACGTAGTTGGGCATCTATTCTAATGCATCTACGAATGGAATGTTGATATGCAGTTTCTTAAAACTTCCATGAATTTAGTAAATTGCTTATCTAGTTTATTCTTCCTCAAACGCTAGGGATATGGTACTGGTGCATAGGGTTCAGTTGTAACTGCCTATTTCTCAGTCTTTTTCCTCCCATCTGGTGTCTCTGTTGGCCTATAGATCTTGAGCCTCCTTGCCCTCTACGATCTTCCAAGCTAAACTATTCCACTTTCGGTTTCCTCTTCTCTTACTACTGGTGGTTGCCCTCGTGTAGCTAGCTCTCTACCACTTCTTAACGTGATAATAACATGCTCCTTACCTTCACCTGGGTTTACGAATTCGCAGCGAGGAGCAGCACATTGCCTCTCAGTCAGTATATTAGCCATTTGGCCCATTTGCACCTCGGGTTTCTGGTAATGCGACTGATTGTTCAATTGGGTGGCCTGGTTCTGCATATTCACCTTTGTCTCATTCATAAAGGCGGTATGAGAAGTAAGCATTTGAGTAAGGGCTTGTTCCAAATCCATTTTTTTCTCTGATGGCGGTTTGCTCACTCGAGGTGGTGGCATGTTGTTTAGATTGTTCCTCTATCCATAATTCTGACTGCCCTGGTTATTACGCCACCCTTAGCCTTGATTCTGGTTCTAATAATTGTTACTCCCCATCACGACCCTACGTGTGGATGATTAAACCTCGACGCACATCTTGGGCATGCTCTCTTGTTTTGATGTCTGAATGACATTCTTTTACTACTTCTTTGTCTTGTCCTCAAAATTCGCATAACTCCAATGGGGTGCAGTGCGAGCGGCACATTCACGATACCTTCTTTGTTTTAGTGAGGTGACATGGGTAACAAATTGTTGAGGACCTCGTTATCTATGCCTCCCACAGCCTTTCCCGGTGTCATCCTATCCTTGGGCCACTGATTGCTGTTAGTAGTTGTATCCTCCAAGATTTCATATGCTTGGTCCATATTTTTCTTCATTAGTGCACCCCTTGTTGAGGCATCTATAACTGTTATGGTTGCATCCCTCTGACCGTTATAAAAGTGTAGACTTGCATCCATCTGATCAGCCTGTGGTGTGGACACCTCCTTAACAATTCATGAAATCTCTCATTAAGCGGCTAAGTTCTCTCCTCAGTTGTCTAAAGTAGATCCTCTCTTTGCACCCGGTTGTCACTGATCTTCGCGAGAGGCGGGAGAACTTTGTCGATGGCACTTTTAAGTCATCCCATGAAGTAATGGAATCCAGTGTCTGACTCGTCAACCAGTGTATAGCTCTATCACCTAGTGAGAGCGGAAACAATCTCAGTCTGAGCGCTTCTTTTATCACCGTTGTAGCAGTCATGTCACATGCGCCGTTAAGAAGTTTCTTTAGATGCATATTCGGATTCTCCGCCCAGTGTCAGGTGGGCAGTGTTAAGGCATCTCCCAAATTCACGCAACCGGCGAGTTGTTTGCTAAATTAGTGGTCTTCGGATAGCGGACTAAGCAGCGTAGGTGGTAAGGCGAGAACTCTTCTAGCAACATAAGCGGATCATGCGGTTGTATAGCAGGCTGGTATGCTCTACCATTATTCCCATTATGACCCCCTTGCAACTCGTTTCGTTCTTGGTCCTGATCTTGCGCTTCATTGTTCTGCATGGTTGCTAGATTTCTTTGATGTGCTTCTCTTTGTTCTTTGCGTAATCTGTGTAAGGTTCTTTCTGGTTTAGGATCAAACAGAAGTAGTTCAACTTGACCCCGTCTTTGCATACATTCATAATAACCTCCACTGTAATCACCACACAAGCGTAAAAGACCAAATTACAAGCATATAGACAAAAAATAAAATAAAATAAAATTCTAGAGTAATATCTTATTGCACTATTGTCATTATCAACACGAAACTTGTCCTCAGCAATAGCGCCAAAAAAATTGATAGCGTAAAAGCGTGATGTGTGACTTGTATAAACTGGGTAAAGCGCCTATGTGCGCAAGTGCACACGTCATATCAAGTAATATAGTGTATCTAAGTACGGATATCGATCCAAAGGGAGAAGTGCGTTGACTACTAGAATTGGCCCTACGATATTATCTGGACTTAAACTCTTAATGAATTCTTATTAATATATAGAATTAAAACTAAATCTAAATAATTTGTGAAATTACTTTTGTAGCCCAGAGGTTTCTTTCACTGCTGACATTTGATGGATTATTGCCTAGAGGAATTATTATTCGATTACATTAATGAATTCGTTGTGGAGATGTCGTCGCCTCTGAGATATCCCCTTTTCGAGGTATATCAGCCCTATTTCGTAGTAAGGTTGGGTGCATCTTTGTCCGACCACGGACTCGAAATGCTTAAATGCTCAGTGCTGTAGCCATGGAATCGAGATATCTCGTCGCCAATTGACCCGAGTGTTGCTCTGCTTTCGGATCCACAGGAATCCTTGTCTGCCGATCTCGAATCGAAATGGTCGTGTCAATGTTGGCGGACATTACCATGAAAATAAACCACATATGTAAGCGATTCGATATAACAATGAATGACTAAACAAAATAGAATTAATCTTTAATCCCATACTGGCTGTACTTGAGGGTTTAACAAAACCACACAGAAATAAATCTAGAACCTAATGAAAAATTATTACAATCATAGTTCTATAAATCATTGATAGTTTTGAGAAGAAATCACAGGCACAAGTTTTACGATCTCTCGGGTGCTCACGCTTCGTGTTACGCTCCTGTCTTCGTCTCGACACCAAAAATTGGGTCTCCCATGCTTTTTATAATTTTGATGCAGAAATCGCGGAAATGTTGCGACGTTGGAACATCGTGACGATTAAAATAACATTTTGACTTGCGGCCAGTGATGACCAAGCGTCGAGGCGTTTTAGCGTTGGAACGTCGCGACGTTGGCACATCATGATGTTGCTACTGGGATTTCACTTCTTCTTCTTCGCATTTCCAAAAGCACGAAAATACCATATTCACTGCAATGCACAAAAAGTCCCAAAATTAGATATCGGAACGTAATGCGCGACAATTATATAAATAGAACTAAAATGTAGTAAAGACGCGGGTATGACACGAGTGTTTTAAAAATTCATCAGAAGGTCTCCTCGTAATATAGACCATATTGTTGAGAAAAGCTGCAAGCAATAATACGAGCTTATGATTATCCATAGTACCATCAACCTTTTTCTTCAACTTGTAAACCCATTTACAAGTAACTAATTCAACATTCTTTGGCTTCGGAACAAGCTCCCATGTGCAGTTCTTATTTGGAGCTTGTTTCCTCCCGCATTGCTCTTCCCATTCAAGAACGCCTTTAGCATCGTTGTAAGACTTAGGTTCCTCTTCACATGAGTCTCCCATCAGAAAAAAAACACAACAAATTATTTAACTGAACTTCGCAATGATTAAATAACCTGGTTGTTTGTTAAAGCTTTGTCTAGAAGATCTTCAAATAGCAATCCCTATAATCTCATCTTGCTAAATATTTTCTCCAGAAGGAGTAATATTGCTCCCCCTTTCGCTGGATGCATCATCACTGAAGAAAGGTGAAAGATAAGTTGTGCCTCTATTTGGATTTGCATCAATTTGATAAGATGAAACTTCGTCAAACACCACATCATGGGAAACAACTACTTTCTTTGTTTCTGGATCCATACATCTCCATCATTTCATATGAGTGTCATAACCAACAAAAATACAATACTTTGCCTTTGGGTCCAGTTTAGTTCGGTTAGATTTTGAGACATGAACATAACAAATTGAGCCAAAGACTTGGAAATAACTCACATTGGGTTCGTGATGGTATAATGCTTCAAAAGGAGATGAATTTGTCCCTAGCCATGGAGGTAAACGATTAATGACATGACAAGCCGATTGAATAGCTGCTGCCCATAGCTCTTTTGGAAGGTTCTTTGCATGCAACCATGACAAGCACATGGATGTGAGATAGCCAACATTAAACCTTATCCATTTTCTGTGGAGTTTATGGCCAGAATCATTTGGCGTCATTACCATGTTTTCCACAATAATTTAGGAATTCATCAGACATGTATTCTCTTCATTGTCGGTGTGTAGACACTTTATTAGTAGTAGCCTAAATTCTTTCTCCACTTGCTCCTGGAACTGAATGAATTTGGAGATAGTCTTACATTTGTGTTTGAAGAAAAATACCCAAGTGAACCGAGAAAAATCTTCCACAAGATCCATTGCATAACGAAACTCATGGTAACTAGGTGTTTTTGTTGGCTCCATCAAATCTGAATGTACCAGTTGTAGCGTAGTAGTAGCTTTATTCTTCGAATTCACAAATGGAAGACAATGTGATTTTTCGTATTGGCGACCAGGACAAACCACATCTTGATGAATTTCTCTAAAAAGAGGAACTCCATCAAGAAGTTTCTTTGTTGAGATTTTCTGCAGCAATTGATAACCAACATGACCTAATCGAGCATGCCAAAATGACACACCTGCATTCTGACTTTTCTGTTCAACATATGCATCATTTGCAGACAATACATAAAGTGAGTCTTTTCTTTTTCCAGTAAATAAAACATCAGCTTCAAGGCTTTTATATTGGAAATAATTTTAACATCATTTGGACCAAAAAGAACATACCTCCTCGAATCAACAATCTGAGAAACTGAAGTAAGATTCTTCTTTAAGCCTGGAACATGATACACATCTTTGAAGCATACCAGCATTTGAAATATCTTTCTTGACATGAAATTTCCTTCTTTCACTCCAGGATGTAGTGAATTATCAGCCGTAACAATGGCTCTTTTTCCATTGCATGGATGAACATCAAACAGTAAAGAAGCATTTCCTGTTGCATGATGAAAGCAACCAGAATCAACAATCCAATCCTTGCTATAGTCTATCGAAGGATCAGCAGAAGTTTCCATGTTGTTTTGTTACACAACTGAATTTGCAATAACATGTTGATCAACAGCTTCAATGGATAAGCAATGCTCCCACTTGAGTTGTTCAAACTCACTAGTTTCATGCGCATTATTTGCTCTTGGTAGAATTACTGGACAATTTTGTTTAATATGGCATGATTTCCCACAATGATTATGCACCACCTTCACATGACAATCACACGTTAAGTGTCCTGGCTTTCCACACCTACAACAATCTTTTGGATTACCTCTAGACTGCCCTTCAGTTTTGGACTGCTTGCTGTCAAGTGAAGAATACTTGGAAAAATAATTGCCTTTTGCTTAGTCTTTTGTACAAAGAGCATTCTACACTTGAGAGAGAGATTTCTCGTTGCTGCTAGCCATTTCTTTCATCAAAGCTTCCTGATTTGAGAGTAGATTCTCTAGCTTGGTAATAGAGGGTTGATTTACCCACCCTTGAATGGAAGAGATAAAGGGCATAAACTCTTTCCACAGTCCACAAATAAGATAATGACGAAAATGAGCGTTACTCACAAACTCCTCCATATCCAATTCTTAAATTTCAGAACACAAAGTTTTAATTTTCAGAAAATATTGTGAAACTGAAAGATTTTCTTGAATCATCCCAGAAAGTTTGTTCTCCAAAAACTGCACCCTCATCCTGTTCTTTTGAGCGAACAACCTTTGAAGTGTCCCCCACACTTGCTTTGACGTCTTGTCTTGACATCATGAACGTGCTCAATGTATTCCTGACTGGTCGATGTTCGCAAAGCAAATAAAGCTTTGCCACACTTAATCTTCCACTTCCTGTCAGCATTCTGTGTTGTATCTTCTGGAATTACAAAATAATCACCAGAAGTAAGATCCACCGTCCCTGCCCTTGTAGATAAGCTTCCATGCAAAGATTCTAGTAACTATAATTGTTACCAACAAACTTGTCTATAGAGGCACTGCTTTCACAATTCATCTTCACTGAGTAATAATATCAAACACCTGATAGGCAACCTACCTCTGATACCACGTAAAAAATATACGACACAGGGAGCAACTAAAGAGGAAGCAGAGATGATTTTTCTAAAACTGACTCGTATCAATCAATCCACAATTGAACAACAATTACAACCTTTTAAATACTAGAAAAAATGTCCTAATAAATCTCAATCAACACCAACGTGTCTTTTGAGTTTATTTGCCTAAATCAAAGCCACTTACTCCTATAACAAAAAGATAACATCGGTTTCCTAAATGAATGGAAGAGTTGAAACTAACTAGATTTATTCAGCAATGACTAATTCAACAAAGACTAATTTAGCAACTTCTAACCTCCCAGATATGACAGTAAGTTTCACTGATTTGTGACATATAGAGCTTCCCAAATTGAGAGCTTCACAGAAAATCACTCCCTCATAACTCTCATTTATGCTTATGATGAGTGTCAACTTTGCTATTCTGTAATAGGCTTCCCCAACATATCAGCAAATTGCATAATTAAACAATCCAAACAAGGGTAATACAAGATGATGGCAGTCTGATATGAGATAGGAAAAGTATGAAGACAATATAGGAATATTTCACAAGAGACTGTTACAACCAAACATAAGATCACTAGCCATTGGCATGAACAAAAATAAAAAGAACAGTTTAAAATAATATCAAGTTGTTAAAACTTCACATGGACCTGAAGAAATGGCAAATTAGCATTTGCTTCAATTCAGGAAATGGCTAATATGAGTAAAATATACTTTGGAGGAAAGAATGGTTATGCAAAAGAGAGAAAAAACATAATTCTTGTTGCAACTTTGTTAGACCTACACAAAATTATGGAACAAAATAAAGATTGGACTAGAAGGGAACAATTCTAAGAAATTACAGCATTTCAATATGTTAAATTAGTGAGATAAATGGCCCAGAGTTTTAATTAAATTGGATCATTGAACTTATATGGGTCAATTATAGGCCCAAGTATGTAAATGGATCCAATGGTCCATTAAATTCTATTATAAATATAACATTATATTTAAATTTAGGGTGATATACTAATTTAAGAAGATAAGAGAATTTCTCTCTGTCCAAAATTTGAAAGTAAAAAGGCGTTGGATTGTTCTTGCAGCCCACATTCTATGGTCAAGACTTGGAAATTAGTTATTGCTTGGACGATTCACGAATTAGTTCCATTCCGGTTAGTATGTATTTTTAGAATCGATAAAATATATTTTTATTTCGTTGTTAAATAGTTTTGCCAGTTGTGTATGAAATCGCTAGATTTATGGAGGATGTCTCGAGGATTCCGACATACGAGGTATGGGCGGTTTCCTAAGTTCAGTTGAAATCTTGAGATTTCTAAGTTAAGCAAAAAAATATTTTTATTGATTTGATATTTGTGCATGAATCCAGTAAATACTATTTTTAAATAAAAAAATGTTTTTAAATGCATGAAAGGTCAAGCCCAAATTACCACTAGATATTGACATGGAATGATATGTTTAGTGCATCAATCTTGGCTTATCTATTTGGTAAATGGTGTGTTTCATGTAATTCTTGATGCACAAATCCTATTTGTGGAGTATAAGCATTTTAATTAAAGTGCATGTTTCTTTTCATTCAGTTTTGAACTTATTTATTTAATTAATTTTGGATCATGCTTTGTAAAGTTTTTCTATAATCTAAAAATCATATATCAATTAATTTTAATTAGTTTTGATTTTTGAGATGATTTTAGTGACACTTAGGAATTAAATTGTATTTTAACAAGAATTATCCTTTAATGGATAATTGTTCATTTGATTTATAATTTAATTTATTATTAGGAATTAAATTATATTTTAACAAGAATTATACTTTAATGGATAATTTTTAAATAGATAAATAATTTAATTTATTATTAGAAATAAAATTATATTTTAACAAGAATTATCCTTTAATTGATAAATGTTAAATAGATAAATAATTTAATTTATTATTAGAAATCAAATTATATTTTAACAAGAATTATCATAATTGTTAAATAAAAATATAATTTAATTTATTTTTATGAATTAAATTATATTTTAACAAGAATATCCTTTAATAGATAAATAATTTAATTTATTATTATAAATCAAATTATATTTTAACAAGAATTATCCTTTAATGGATATATGTTAAATAGATATATAATTTAATTTATTAATAAAATGATGGATTTAATTAAGACATGTTGTTGTTTTAAGGTATTTGAATTATTAAATTAAATTAAACAACTTACATGTTCGAGAAAATTATATCTAGTATGTTTATAGTACTTATTCTATAATTAGATTGACTATGAAAATGTGCTAAATTAGATAAATTTAGAGATAAAATTTGGTTGAATGTAAGAATAAACATACTATGACATAAACTTCAATATACTCAAGTTTTTTAAATAATTAAGTGAGAGAAGGTTTAGCAAGCTTGCGGCCTTCCAGAGAAAGGGTCTTAGGATTCATGTTTAGATCAACCTAAAGTTGGACAAATGTGAGGATTATAGTTAAGAGACTCTCTTATGGTTAGTTAATATATATCTTAGTGGGAGCAACCAACCTAAAGTTGGGGGCTCTTGCTTAGAAATCTTTGAAAGTAAGATTAGTGTCATCACGCAACTTGAAGAAAATAATAAACTATCTAAAATAGTCCTTATTTATTTTCTCCCGAGAGCCCAAAGATTTAAAGGTAAGTCAATGACCTAGTCTAAGGATAAGTGACATTGGGATTGATTAAATTATATATCTTATTAACTTTGAGAAGCTAGACCTGCTTAAAGTAGGTTAACAAATTCTCATGGAAGTTAATTTATCTTGTACTTATGTGTGTATTTTTTAATGTTTTATTATATGTTATCAGTACAAATTGTATATATAATTAGACATGTTTTATACTAATAATGAAGGCATAATGACCAACACCAATTTGATTCTCAAGATAAATATGTTTGTCTTATTTCCGTTAGTATTAATCAGTCATAGCTATAGGGGATCTTAGTTGTAGTTTTGTATGATTGTTTATCGTGCCAGATTATAGAAAGAATTTAGTTTTAGTTTTAAAATTATATAATGATAGTTATTCAATTTCTTTTAATAAAACTTTTGTTTCTATTATGAAAGAAAATTAAGTTGTTACATGTGGCACATTGATGAATAACCTATATCATATTGATCATGTTGTGATTCAAATTAATAATGAGAAGAAATCATTGAAAAGGAAAGAGCCTAGTATCAATCGAACTCAATTATGACACTTAAAGTTTGGTCACATAAATTCGAAAAGAATACAATGACTAGTGAGTTGTGGGCTATTAGCCACTAAAGCAACTACCACTATGTTATAATTATATTCAAGGTAAAATGACCAAGAGATCCTTTACTATTAAAGGAGTTAGAGCTGAGGGATGTTTAGATTTGTCTATTTAAAGATGTGTATAAGTCATTCAATGTCCTTGCAAGAGTGGGTATGGTATTTCATCGCTTTTACAAATGACTATGGAAATATGAATATGTGTACCTAATGAAAAGAAATCTAAAGCCTTAGATAAATTCCAAGGAATTCAAAAATTTAGTCAAAGCGATTAGGAAGACACATTAAATCACTTCGTTTTGATCGAGGTGGTGAGTACATGTCTATTGAATTCGTTTCTTTCCTTAAGAAGCATGAGATTTTATCTCAGTTTAGTGCTCTAGGAACTCCACAACAAAATGGAGTATCATAAAGAAGAAACCGAACTCTATTAGAAATGGTAAGGTCAATTATGAGTTTTTCCACATTACCTTTATCCTTTTGGGGATATGCCCTAGAGACAACAACTTAAATCCTGAATATGGTGTCATCCAAGTCATTACCAAAGGCACCCATGGAAATGTGGATAAGTCAAAAACTTAATTTAAGTCATATCCGCATGTGGGGTTGTCAGAAAGCTTATGTATTATAGCGATTGTTAAGACATAAGTTGGATGCAAAGTCATAATTATGTTTGTTTGTTGAATATCCAAAGGTACAAAGGGATTACTATTTCTATAGTAAATTTGACATGAAAGGTATTTGAGTATAAATGCCAAGTTCATGGAAGAATAATACATGTGTGAATCTACATAATTAGGATATCAATGAATGAATGAGAAGCGAATCTGATATCTAAGATAATGTTGTACATATTGATCCATAACCACTAATACCTTATATTGATACACTAAATATGTCTCGTCGTAGTGGGAGGGTTATTAGACAACTAGTTAAGCTCACGTTGATGGGAAAATCTTATTTGACAATCCTGGAGCCACATAAGGATGATCCCACAGATTACAAAATGCAATTAATGATAAGGATTCCAGCTTTTGGAATGAGGCTATGAAATCAAAAATTATAATGTATTATAATAATGTTCTGACTCTTGTAGATTTTCCCCAAGGGTTTAAACCCATTGGTTGTAAATAAGTGTACAAGAAAAAGAAAGGAGTAGATGGAAAGTTTGAGACACATAAAGCTAGGCGAGGTTGCAAAGATTATAGTAAATCAAGTTTAATTATGAAACTTTTTCGGCAGTGGCCATGATCAACTCCATCAGAATACTTCATTCCATTGTAGCATATTGTGATTATGAAATATAGCAAATGGATGACAAGAAGACCTTCCTTAATGACTATCTTGAAGAAAACATCTATGATACCTGGCGGATGGACTCATAATCAGAAGGTCAAGAACACATGTGTGAAAATTGCATAAGTCCATATATGGACTTAAGTAGCTTATCGAGGATCATGGAACAAACATTTTGATTAGGTAATCAAGTCTTTGGTTTTGATCAAAATGAAAAAGAACCTTGTGTATACGAGAAGATGCGGAGGATGATATAGTGGTTTTCCACTGACACATATGTGGAGCAACATTTTGTTGATTAGAGCTTGATTTTGAGATGTTGTCAAAGATCCAGTTAGCTACTTAGTTCCAAATGAAGGATTTGGGAGGCGTAATATGTTATAGGTATTAAGATAATCTGAGATAGAAAGAATAAGATTGTTGCCTTTATCTCGAAAAATTATATAGATAGTATATTGTCCCAAGTACAACATGCAAGATTCTAAAAAGGATTTTACCCTTTAAATATGGAATGTCTCTAATTGATTTCTAAGACAATTGAAGAGAAAGAATACATGAAGGCAGTACCATATGCTTGACGATTGGTAGTCTTAATATGTATCAACGATGCTGTACTAGACTGGTATATGTATTTAGTTGGAATAGTAGGTTGTTATCGAATTAATCCATGTACCAAACATTGGATTGCTATAAACATATACTCGAAGTACCTAGGAAACGAGGATTATATGCTAGTTTATTATGACGATGAGTTGTGTACATAGGATATCGCGGTGACTTTTCGGTCATATGCAGATTGAAATCCACCACCTGCGGATCTTGTTTTTTACATTGGGTGGATCAGTTGTTAGTTGGTATAAGCAATCATTTATTGGTAGTTCAACTATGGGACCATGAATATGTGGCGGCATCGAATGGCTAAAGGAGCGGTATGGCTTAGGAAATTCCTTATGGAATTAGGAGTCATAACTAAGGTTGTAGATTCTATGATCTTGTACTATGATTACAATGGGGTAGTTCAGCGACCAAAGAACCAGGAATCATAGGAAGACAACACGATGAAAGGAAGTATCACCTAGTTCAGAGATTGATAACGAAGACATCGTGCTAGAAGATTGCATCCCAAGGATAACTGGTAGATCCTTTTACTAAAACACTTAAGATTCAAAGTATTTAAGATCTCATAAGCCTAACATAGGTTTAAAATGTACTCTTTAGTTTTTAGTTTCTTCGTTTATAATGTAGTGGTGATTAATAAAATTGGTGTTTCAGTTACTTTAGATTATTGTGTTCATTCAGGCCTAGTTTAAGCACATTGTACATGTTTAGTGTGTGTGGATGCACAAAAGATACAAATATGGGTTCCTTGTGTTTGAAGTTGTTCACGACGTTTCATGGATGTTGGCAATCCATAAGTAGTTACTATCTATGGACGGTTTTGCCCCTAGCTGCTATCTCACATGGGCTCTTAACCCTAAGGGTCATTGGAGAGTTGAGGGGAGTAGGTTGTCATTTGAAATTGCTCATGTTACCATCTATTATGGATAGTCACTTTGTTGATCTTGAATGGCTTCTTGCTCTAGCTCATAGAATCTTGCTTTAACTGAACATGGGAACCATGATGACCATAATTATAGGAATGTATACCACTTTGGGTAGCAAGGTAATTAATCATAATTTTTCCCTAGCTGATGCGACTCACTTGAGTTTGGGGGCTGACTTACAGTCATGATCAAATTAAAGGCTAAACTTGTAGCCCTAAAAGGTAAAATGGTAGTTTCAATATTCTATAGTATAATGTCTGAAATTACTAGTATTAATTCATGGGGAGGTGGTAGTGATTAGTATGGCTTGGTAATCTTCCACAATGATTTGGAATGAGAAGTTTTCTATTTTGGAGTGCAATCAGTCTATCATAGTGGTCTAACTGACCAATTATGGAATTATGTCTAATTAATTCCACGGGAGCCAAAATTGGAAAGTACCATGGGTTCCCATGCAAACCCATTTATAAGTAGCCAGTGTTATGAACAGTTTATGATCCATATGAGCCTTCAAGTTTGCTTTAGAGCTAGTGGAAGAATGTTAGAATTAACCCTAAATAAGCAAACTAGAGTTTTAATTAAGTTGGACCATTGAACTTATATGAGATAATTATAAGCCCAAGTATGTAAGTAGATTCAATGGCTCACTAAACCCTTTTTATAAATATAACATAATATTTAGGTTTACGGTGACAGCCTAATTTCAAAGGGTAAGTGAATTTCTCTATGTCCTAGATCTAAAAGTAAAAAGGCACTGGATTGTTCTTGGAACTATGATATGATCGAAGACACCGTCGGATATTGTTTAGAAGATTCACGGATTAGTTCCATTCTAGTTAGTATGTATTTTTCCATATCAATAAAAATATATTTTTTATTTCATTATTCATGGTTTTCCTTCCATTGCGTATGAAATTATAGATTTATGGAGGGATGTCCCAGAATTCCAACACAAATATCTTATATATATATTATCATGGTTGCAACATAGAATAGCAGAATTGAAAAGGGCAGAATTGGAAAAAGACAACTTACGCAATGTAGAAAATAGAAACCATTTTTGTTACGTGTTATGGCGACAGAGCACATGTATATTGGATCAAAGAATAGCAGAAAACACGAAGGAACCTGAATTTGCATCAAGTGATTGAACACGTAATATGGCAAGCAATAGAATAACTCATCATAGATTATTTTATAATTTGAAAACTTCTTGACTTGAGGTTTGGCTTAAGGCATGACTCAAGTGGTAAAGTGGTCGGATGTGTTTACTCTTGAGTCCTATAAAAAAACATTACACTTTACTCTCTTTTTCCCTTTCAGGAATGACATTCTTCAAGGAGAAGATTGTTACCTACTACCTACTATTGTGTGTGTGTATATATATATATATATATATATATATATATATATATACTGCCTATATATATATATATATATATATATATATATGTTAGATTTTTTATGGAGAAAAGTTGGAGCATGAAATTGAAGCAATATATTATTTTAAAATTTTTTCTTGTATTTCTATCCTTACTTTCTTTCAATTACATTTTTTAAGTATTTCGAAAATCAAATATGACTTAAGAGGAGAAAATGGACATCAGCGTAGAAAGAGCAATTCTTTAAGTATCATCATGTAAATCCATGTGAAAAAAAAGAGATAATAATAATTAGAAAAACGTAGTATACCAGGGAGCGCTCTTAACATTCTTTGTTTTGGTTTTTTTCGTAATAAAAGGAAGATTATGTTTGGTTTATGGAGAATTTAAGAGAAAATATGAAGGAAAAAATAGAATGGAAATGAAAATAAAGAGATTTAAAATCTATGCATTATTTATTTTAACTCATTGATATAAAAATTAAATAATTTTAAAACATATAAGTTTCCAAGTAATCTCGATAATATAGGCTTTAAAACTTGACTCAAATGGTAAAACCCTAAAAGGGTGCAATGAGAGATGAGTGGTTCCAAGTAAATCTTTGTGAGTATAAAATATTACAAAATATGTAAAATGAATTTAAAAACTAATCTCATTGATAGTTGAGTTTTCTTTAAAAATTTTCATAAGTCTCGACCAACCAACAACCATTCCTCTATCCCACATTAATTTCTTCATCCTAGCCTCCATCCCCAAGTCCAAAATGTTAGGGGTGGTAGCAATTTTTTCAAAAAGAAGCTCATCCCATATAGAAAAACGATTAGAACTTTTTTGAGTTTATATATTAAAACTCATTTTTTGTTTTTGTATATTGGCCGAAAGCATATTTGATTTTGCTTCAAATTATTTTATTTTGTTTTACTTACATGAAAACCTTGGTTTTTAAATTTTAAACCAAACTACTACAGCAAGACACAAAATTTCTCTCTTTGTTGTTCTTGTTATAGTGACACTCTTTGAAAAACAACAGTATTCTATAATACGCCTCAATTTCCTTAATTTATTTCTACACCCTGTAGCTTCAGATTCCGGCATACCATCAACTTTCGTCACTCCAGTTTCCGATGTCCAGACTGACAGCGCTAAACACAAAACACCAAAAAAGATGTTGTGCCGTCTGAATGGGTTTCGGATGAAAACGAACATCACTGGGAAAACCGGTCATCATCATTCACCAAACCACACCCATCGTTTCAGACAAATATGGCCCAATCGTGTCAGGCTAAGTTTCTTTGCTCTATCTTGACTTTTTTTCACAACATCCCAAATTTTCCAACAAACAGACAACCTTCCAACCAAGTACTGGTCCCATAGCTTTATGTTACTCTCACCGGCCATCAATTTTCTACCATAAATTAAGCCAAGTCATTCCTAACCTCTACATTCCAATGTGATTATTAGTCAAGTCGACTGACAGCTAGTTACCTTTCAATCTCAGAAAAAATTATTAATTTTTAAGTCAAAATATAATAATTACCCAAAAAAATACCCTAAAATATTCTTATAGTACATTCAACTTTCTATGGCGTAAAGAAAAAAAAAAAAAAATTTTTATTTATTCTTCTTCTATATTGCAATTTCATTTTTATTTGATTTTAAAAAAATGAGCCAGGAATGTAATCAAATTAAATTATTTCAATCAATTACTATCTATAACCGAATCGAACCGATTTTATCTATTGTATATTTCTAATTATCAGTTTTGATTTTTATTTATTAAACCGAACATAATCGATTTGGTTACAATTTTATATTAAAAATTGAACTGAATAAGCGAATCTGCGATCATTAATTACCTCGAACATCGTATGGTAATATCAAACTAATAGTACTGCAGTTCGTTATGATAGTGCTACCGATGTTATGGTAGTATAAGGTAATCTTTAGATTCGTTATGATAAAATCTTTTATATATTATGATGAATGTAAGTACAAAGCGAGTGGTAGCCCAGTGGTCTGAAGCATTTGGAACACATATTATTATGGAAGTACCACCATATTACAAGCGTATAAAATGTATTATATATTCTTTATGTGAGTTTGTTTACGATTCCTACATTATGGTAGTACTGAGTAGTACCTCCAGTTCGTTATGATATTTACTCTGAATATGTGCATTTAAGTACCGTTACAAAGGCGTGGTAACTAGCGGCTAAATTTATTAAGGAATACATTATTAGGTATTATACTATGACAAACATATAAAAATATGGGTATATTGTTCATGAGTTTGTTTACTACGGTCTGCTACGTTATGGTGGTATGGTAGTACTACAGGTCGATATGGTAGTACTTTTAGTGAGTTATGGTAGTACCATTACAAAACTTATGGTAATTAGTGAGGTCCCCAAAATTATATTGGAACATACATTATTATGGTAGTAAACGCCTTCTGCGCTATAAAAATATATAGATTGATTGTCCTGACAACATTATATTGTGGTAGTACCCTCCAATAATGATGTCAAATGCAATAAAATGAATTAGAAACTTATTATACAAGAAGAAAAATAATAAAGGTAGTTACATTTATGAAATTGAGGGCACCATTACATAAAATGGTGGCATGAGTGTCGCTTTTATTACTGTACATACAATTTGAACTTGACACGAAAAATACGATTACATCCCAAATATCAACAAAAACAATCTCACTTTGCAGCTTCATATGAGATCAGCTTGTATTCTTGTTCATACATGCGTGATCAGGTGAAAATGTTTTTACTTATTTAGTGTGTGGATTTGAGGTAAATGAAAACAATAGATTAATGAACCAATTCAACCAAATTAATGCATGTAGTTTAAGCACTTTTGATATATAACATGCCCAGAATTACATATTTATGTCAATCTTGTCTGTTAATGCTCCATGTATTTGATGACAAATAAACCACAATCATTTTTTTAAACAAAATATAGAACAATTTTGGTGAAATAAGAAATAAAAATTTTGAACAATGGGAAGTGAGGTGAAACAATGTAATGTACATATAAAATAATTAACATTATGATCAATTACATGTTTGTATGGGGTGTTTGCAAAAGTTGTATGATTAGGTTAATGCCTGTATTATTGATTGATAACAATATAATGTACATGTAAAAACAATAGCAATGTAATTTATAGGTTGGTAATAATTATTTCTAATTTTTAATGGTAGTATCAATTATTACGCCTAATATGTTATGGTAATACCCTAGTATGTTATGTTGGTACCACCTATATGTTGTGGTAGTATAACTTCCAAATATGTTGTGGGAATACCTCTATCTGTTGCTAGTTCCACCAGTAAGTTATGGTTGTACCCCTAGTATAGTATTAGTATCGAGTAGTACATTATATATAATACATTATATTTGGTATTTTTTTTTCAATTTGGACATTTTACTCGTATGGTTGTGCTCAGTAGTGCAGGTATGTTATGGTGAGTGCTGGTATTTACTCTTTATGGTAGTATCGGGTAGTACACCAGGTACGTTATGGTGGTGGTACCCATGGTATATTATGGTAGTACCAACGCGGCAATGAATCTTACGAAGCCATTCTGAAAACAAGCTAGTGTTTGTTAAGATAGTTAACTCACAATTTGATCAATGATTCATTGGGGGTAGTATCTGGTAGTACCCCCAGTACAATATGGTGGTACGAACATTATATTATGGATGTAGGTATTCATTCATGACACGATTATTGGTAAACCTATATACGATAGTCTGCGCCAGGTAAGTTATGGTGATACTTTTGATATAGTATGGTAGTCTTGGGTTGTACATTATATATAAGCCACATACTCCTTGCATAAAGTAGTCTCCCATGTTTCTTACGAATCTTGCTAAACAAAGGTAGCTCCTTTATATGAAAAAACAAACAAAGAACACCTAAAACTAATAAAGGTACGTAACTCTTTTATATAAAAAAACAAACAAAGAACACTTTAAAACTAATAAAGATAACTCTTTTATCTAAAAATCCGAACATAGATATGTGAGTGTAAGTTAACTCCTTTATTAATGAAAAAACGAATAGAAAACACCCGAAAAATGCAAAACACGAATGTATATATAAAATCAAACTTGGGAACATAAACTTACGGTTCTGAATATGAACAATTTCCTTTCTGTGAAGCGAGGATGGTTTCTTGCAAAACACGAGATAGATAAAGCGAGGGGAGGGGAGATTTGGTAAGCGAGAATAAGAGTAAAAGAGATGGAAGAAAGATGAAGGGGAGAAGAGGAAGAAAGGGTAAGTGAATTGGACAAGGAGGAAGAGCGAGGAAGAAGAAGAGCAGGGAAAAAAATTTAGTTTTTTTTTTACTTTTGTTACTGTAGGAGTTGGTACTATAAGGGTATTTTGGGATATTCTTTGGTAATCATTATGTTTTGACCTGAAAATTAATAATTTTTTCTGATAGGATACTGAACATTGTAAAACAAAAAGTTGATTCCGTTTTTTATAATATTTGTATATTGTAGGAGACAAACATAAAAGTTTATTGACTTATCAATCACAGTAAACACAATAATCAAAATTTAAAAGTTTAGATTTTGAATTACATTTTTATCTTTCAAAATTTATTAATTATAAATTTCTTTTATAAGATTTATAATAAATAAATTTTAATTTTTATTGTCTTATAAATATAAAATATATTTGTTGTGGTGATTTTTGAATCATAGGAACATACAAAATAGAAGTTTGTGGGCGTGTCAAGAAATTAAAGTGTTTCAAAACTGAAATGACTCGTGAGATCAAACTTCTAATCAAGCTATATAGGCTCTCTGTTTTCCTTAACAGTTCCTCGAATCAAAGCAAAAAAAAAAAGCTGTATGAATAGAAATATTGAAGGAATCAAATGTTAAAGAAAAATATTAGATTTTCCTAGGAATGAATTAAATATCAAGGTGCTAAAAAATTTATAAATAGAAATAAAACTTGGAAATAGAATGCCGGAATTGCTAAAGTAAACATTGGATTTCATTATGAAGGAATGAAACAACACTGTGCTAGAAAATTGACATAAACTTGGTGAAAACTAGGAAATATAGTGCTGAAATTTATGAAAGCTTATTGAAAAGTTAAGATTTACTAAAGTAGATTGACATTGCTTAGTCAATTGATTTGTTGATTAGTTGATTAGTCCATTCAATGATTTTTTTCTACTCCTTTTATAGATGTCTTGACTTGTTGCCCAAGTCTCAATTTTCTTCACTTTCCTCACTTCCTAAAGTTATTACCCACGTCTTCTATTAGGGAAGCTTGTTCATCAAGTATTTATCCACGTCTCCATTAGGGAGGTTTGTTCCTCAAGAAATTTATACACGTCTCCACTAGGGAGGCTTGTTTTTAAAAAAATTCCATGTCTGATAATTGAGAAAAGGCTTCGTTTGAGTTCCAAAATTTTAAAAAAATTCATAAATACTCCTGGACTAGTCTATGGGCTTCCTCAAATGGAAGAAGCCCCTTTTATCTAGACTTTTATTCATGGGCTTAGGCTTAGGCCTAATGCAATGTTGGATTAGGCCAAATTTTAATTTGGGTGCAAATAATTGCCCCCCCACATACATTATGGCCTGAGGGCCATATTGTATATATTAAAAAACCCCCAATGTGGGGCTTATTTCCAATCCTTGGACCCAACTCTTTGTGTGGAGTTCAACGAACGAGCCAATTCGGATCGAATGAGAAAGCAACTATTGATTCCCACTGAGGAAGCTTCCCCCATTCTTAAGTTCAAACCTCCCGACATTAGTTGGCCACTCCACTTTGAAGACTATTGTACCCCGAGAATAATCATGGAGCTTCTTCTCCAAGCAACCCAGGATCATCTTCTTTCTTTCTCAAGAAGAATTTATTTTCACTTTCTAGAACAACCCCTTTCAGTTTGGATAAAGGAATACCACCCCTTTTGGTTTGGAAAAGAATTTTTTACCCTCACCTTGGCTTCTCTCCCCATCGACGGTCGCCGCCGCGCCTTCTTCTCTCATCGGCAGGCCTAATCACTCATAGTGGAATTCAGAATGAACTCCCTCCATTCTTTACCCTACAGCATCGCATACTCTAACCCATATTACATCAATATAACATGAAGAAAATAAAGAACATCATCGTCACATAAGGTGAAAGGATTTTAACGTCCAATACCTCAACCGAGTATCTACACTCCACACTTTCTTAGCATGTTCGGACTTCACTTGTTCTTCTTCAAGCTCTACTCCTTAAATTCATGTTGAGCAACTTTCAAAGCCTTGAATTAATAACCTTATTATTTAGTCTTGGAAGTCTGGATAAGGGTTGATCATTATCCTAATTTGACTTCAACTTTACCTTATATTTTCTTTTCTTTCCTTTAAGCTATCACAGAAAAAATAGGAAACTTATTTATCAAGTATCTTCATTAGAATAGAATCCTAAAAAGTTTCTAATTATGGTTTGACAGCTTAGACATTCGGATCTTCTATAATGTGATCTTTATCCACTTGCCAAATACATCCTAGGCCAATTGGTTACTTGCTCCCCAAGTTCCTTGGCCTCAAACCTAGCAGACTGTCGTGCGTCCCACGTTAGCTCTGATCTCAGTTCGGACTCTCCGAGACTCACACGTCCCAACACTCTAGGACAACCTTAGTCCGATCTATTTCCTAGTCCTACCAGGAACTTCACCTCTATTTCAAGAAATCTTCATCAAACTCAATCTCTAAAGTGGCTATCTTCTTGTAGGACCCTTGAGACGAAGGTATGGACAATCTCAAACCCAACATTTTCCCCCTTTATCTATGTCTTCAGGAAAAAATATCCCTTAAAGAATGAGACAAGAAGAGGCATTGAAGAGGGGAGACAAGAGACACTTGACACTTTTGAGATGAAGAGTTTCATTTCATTGATTGTTTGGCCTTCTTACATGTTTGGCCATACATTATTGAAGGGATAATTAAGTACCGGAAACCAGATTTGGTGGCCCTCATTGACATTTTAGGTCCTCCAACATCCAAAATGAGAGTTAACAATGTCACTATTAGCAAGATTTGGTCAAGGAGAGAAAGTGGAGTTGTGGATTTGAGACGTGAAAGAATTTTAAATTTTATATTTCTCCTTAATTGTTGTTTTTTTATCTTTTATTTTAAGATAATTAGTTTAGCAGATTTATGAATCCACTAAATCCACTAGCATGCAAGTTTCAGTTATTATTTTGTATTAAAAGCCTCATAATTATGGGAATGAGAATAGGAAATTTGTTAATTATCTCTTTGTCAAAAAAACAAACCCACGAGAAAAAGGGTTTATCATAAGGTGCATATATGTTCTTGACTTATAGTAATATCTACACTACTAAGCCTATTAGAACGGATGGGTCTGGTGTAGTAAGATGCTCCCTTCAAGAAAAAGCCTGGTAAAATACAAAAATTTAAAGTTTCTTTGTTCTATTATATTTTTTTTCTTATCTATCTTTGGGTTTTCTCATAAACCAAACAAGGTTGAAAGAAAAACAAAACGGCATTTTTGGTTCTCTTCTGTTTCTTTTCTTTCTTTGGGTTTTGTCATAAACCAAACACTGGATTATAGAAAAACAAAACCACATCTTTGTTATGTTATGTTCCTTTTCTTTTCTTTTCCTTATGTTGATTTTCTTAGAAATAAAATACGGGATGAGAGAAAAACAAAACGACATCTTTGTTTTGTTCTATTTCTTTTATTTTCTTTTCTTTTCTTTTCTTTTCTTTCTTGGGATTTTCTCATAAACCAAACACGAGTTGAGAGAAAACAAAACGAATTTCCATGTGGATTTGGGTATGAATTTGAGGAAAATTTCAAGCAAAATTGGGGGGAATTTCCTGAGAGATTTAAAAAAAATTATGTGAAAACCATCACACAAACAGGAACATTCATATTAAATCATCAAGAATCAAAATACAGGATTTGCGGAAGTGTACTTGAATCCATAATAAAATATCGAGACATTTGAATCTAAGTTTGAAGCTTTATGATCTTCCATATCTGAATTTGAGTCTGAGGTGTTATGATCTTCCATATCTAAATCTGAGTCTGAGGCTTTATGATCTTCATATTTACACTAGTTTTATGTCTAATATTTCTCTCTGACAATGAGAATCAGAAGAAAGAAAAACATTATGTGATCTGGGGACCATGACCCCTATTTATAAACAATTGTGTCTGTATATTAACAGTCACGACTGTTCGTAATTTTTATTTTAACCCATCATAAAAATAGAAATTACGCTTGTCACTACACATTGATGCCCACACTTTATAATATTAAATTAAGGCCCCAAAACTTAAATTAATCACTTTAATTAGCCTATCTTTATTTGATAGCCTATAATTCACATTTATTTAATATATCAGCCCATATATTTGACTCCAACAATCTCCCACTTGGGCTATATATATAACTTTATAAATGTGAATTACTTTTAGAGCTCATGAGTTTTTGCTAACAAATTATATAGTAAACAATCTTGTCTATTACCAATATAGAACTAAAGTTCACAGCATATTTCATAACTAGATCCATCAATGATCACAAATATCAATGTAACTAATGACAAGACTAAGTAGATGTGTAGCATGGAAATTTCATGCATGTGATCTCAACATGCCTATTTCCAACTGTCTCTCCTTAAACCTTAGTGAGATCAAACCATACAAAATCAGAGTGGATGAAAAATGAATACTTTACTACAGTAAATAACCTTAAAATCCATAATATCCATAACAAAAGTATCTAAAAAGCATCTAAAATACAAACTCCCACTAAAACGACATATTCTGAAGAGAAATGTAACGACCCGTACCAAATAATATGAGTTTTTGACCAAGTTTGACTTTTTCGAGGAGGAATAGTTTTAGGGTAACTAAAGCACCATCTCATAGGCCTCGTCGATACGAGTTCATAGACGGGTGGAACGTCCCTAATCCGACTCACGAGAAAGGTTACGCTTATGAGAAGTTCAATAGTAGCACTCATCTGTCTGTTGATGTTCGAATCTTTACCAAACCACCCTAGACCCTATAAATACGTTTTTGGGATGCTAAATGAAACTCCTAGGCCCCAAAACACCCTTCTCTCGAGTCTTATATAAAACCCTAGAAAAGCTCTCCAAACCGGAACACACAAGTCAAGTTGTTTAGCCTTGCGCTGGGCTGCGGAAGATTGAATCGTGAGGAGGCACCTCCGGCCAACCACCAGCTACACGCGCCGAAGCATAAGGTGCGCCACCATCGGACGATGCCGGCCGTGAAATTTCACGGCCAACCGCAGCCGGACCCGCCGGGATCTGGCCGGCGAACCCAACGGCGGCTGCACCGTTTTGTCACCGGATTTTTGTGATTTTCGGCCACTTTCGGCCACCCCATACCTCCCTCCCACCATTTTTGGACCCCTTGAACTCATTTCCGTGGTCCATTTTTGCAGATTCCTCACCGTTTGAAAGATACGACAAAAGCAAAGTTGGCCGACGGTTGGATCGAGTTTTTCGGCCACCACAAAGGACTTGACCAAGGTAATGGTACCATGAGTTCCTCGGTCCTCTTTGGCTTTCCATTGATATGTGGTTTGTAAATTTTGGACATCATTTAGTTGGTTTTCCATTTTTGGGTCATTTCGTAATTACCGAAGTTTGGATCAAATCGGGTACCAATTATCGATGAGGCAAAATCGAGTTGCATTAGTGAAATTGATATTTTTATAAATTATCGGATTCGCTCAATTTCGAGAAATTAGCTCCAGGAGAAAAGCCCCACTCGAGCATCTAGTCTATAGGGCGACCGTGTAATCGGGTTGGTCGTATCAAATTTAGCGGTCATAGTTCAATAAGCATACTAAGGCCTTGTGGAGCATCCCAATGTCGCTGGTTCAATCTATCGGAGCCTGGCGTACTTTTATTGAGTATTACTGTGCACGCACGCCGGCCGAAAGACGATCCTACTGGGAACAAGATCCGAGGCTCGTGAGTCCAGGAGTGGTTTATATGCTTTTAAATGATTTGGGGTATTATGTTGATATATCTGTTATGATTTAATACTTTACATATATACTGTTTTGATCAGATGGTTGGTTGCATTCAAACATGATTTTCGATTTCATATAAAACAAGTTATCATTTCATGTGAATTTTGTCAACATTTTAACTATTTGAGTTTTATCGTGTTCATGGATGAGTTCTGGTGTTTCGATATTGGGTACATGGATTGAGGTTGTAAATTATCTTGAAAACTATTGTTTTAAAAAGTGGATCTTGAGACTTAGTGATCTCCGACTCTATCACTTCGTATGGCCGGGAAAAGTACATGCGGAGAAAGGAACTATATTGGTCACACGTTGATGGTCGGGTTTACCCCGAGGTTTATTAGTCACATTTGACGGGCCGGGTTTACCTCGAGGTTTATTAGAGGACACGTGATGGATGTGCTCATCAGAGGTTTATTAGGTGTCACGTGATGGCCGTTTACCCTGAGGTTTGTTAGTGCCAATGGATGGCCAAGTTTAACGGGAGGTTTATTAGGTGCCAATGCGGATGGCTAGGTTTCATCCTAAGCTTATTAGGTGCCACGTGATACCGGGCTTCGCCTGTGAGGTTTGTTAGTGCCATGTGATGGCCGGGTCTACCTGGAGATTTGTTAGTTGCCACGTGATGACCGGGTCTACCTAGAGGTTTGTTAGTTTCCACGTGATGGCCGGGTAACCAATGTGGTTCATTAGTTGTCACTATGAATGTGAGGCCTACAACGACTTTAGCTTATGATGGGTACGTGGTAATGGATCGTTGTTGTTTTTCTAAATATGGTATAACTATTTTAATACTCATGATTTTGGTGCATTTCAAAAGTTATTTTATTACTGATGGTTATACATGTTTTGTGCTTATTTTATGTTGTGTACAAAGGTAAATTATGTTTTCTTAATATCAGGTCGGCCTATTTCAAGGAGCATGATTTGCATATGTTTGGACTTAGGTAAAAAGTCGGGTTTTCATGGAATGTTTCTAAACGAGGAACTTTACAAAGAGTGAACGAAAGGTTTTGAGAGGAGAACCATTGAAAATATAAAAACGTTATTTTCCTTATAAATTAGGCCACTCACTGAGATTTATTATCTCACATTATTGTTTTAAATATGTTCCCTAGGTCCAGACAGTTCGTAGGGCCTATTCGCGCCAGATTCGACGTCGTCTCCCCTCGGGCCACACCGTCAGACTTTATCGCATTTATCTATTTTGTGTTTCATAGATTGACTTTATTCATTTCTACTTGTACCCCTAAATTCACAATACTCTTAGAATGCTCTGATGATCCGTATCGAACCTGTATTTATATATGTTGTGGATCCTTTATATATTCATGGGATATTAAGTTAACGCATGTGTTTACTTTCCTCCTTAAAGTGGAGTTCCATCGTATCTTCCCTAGGGAATGTATAGTGGAACTTCACTAGGCGGGACCACCCGTGGGAATCCTGGGTGGGTATCCGGGTCGGGTCTTGTCAAGAAACCACACCCATATGAGCAGTGTGCTCATGAAAGACCTTGGGTGGTAATCCCTTAGTCAGTGGATCTGCAATCATGGAGTTTGTCCCAAGGTGCTCTATAGATATAAGTCCACTCCGAACCCTTTCTTTGACAACTAGGAATTTGATGTCTATAAATTTTGACTTCGTCGAACTCCTGTTGTTGTTGGAATATAGTACTGTTGATTTATTGTCACAAAATAACTTAAGTGGTCTTTCAATGCCATCCACAATACATAGCCCCGTGACAAAATTTTGCAACCACATTCCATGATTGGATGCCTCATAACAAGCTAAAAACTCTACTGCCATGGTGGAAAAAGCTACAATAGACTATTTAACACTCTTCCAAGATATAGCACCTCCAGCAAGTAAGTAGATATAACCTGAAGTAGATTTCATGCTATCTCGACATCTAGAAAAATCGGAGTCAGAATATTCAATGATCTCTAAATGATTTGATTTTCGATAAGTAAGCATGTAGTCTTTTGTTCTTTGTAAGTACCTCATGACTTGCTCTCGTCATATCCAATGATCCTTTCCAAAGATTGCTTAAATATATGCCTAACATGCTGGGCGACGTAATGCAATATCCGACGCTGCATACCTGAGTATACATCAGACTTCCTATTGTTTGAGGCATAAGGAATCTCGTTGTATCTCCCCGAATCTCAAAATTATTCTCGGGGTGTCGATTTGAGACTAAATTTGTCTCCCTTGTACCATGTGGGTGTGACCTGCTCGCAATCATGCATGCCAAACCTTAAGAATTTTCTTAATATAGCTCTTTTGTGATAAAACCAAACATTCCCAAGATCGATCCCAGTTGTATCTGTGATACCTAACACAAAAGAAGCATCACCAAGATCTTTCATCTCAAATTTCTTTGATAGAAATCTCTTAGTTTCATGTAACATGCCTATATCGTTGGTGGCAAGCAATATGTCATCAACATATAAAACCAAGTAAATGTGTTTACTCCCACTGAACTTATGGTATATACATTCATCAACCATATTCATCTCAAAACCAGACGAAATGATAACTTGATGAAACTTGTAATACCTTTGAAGAGAAGCTTGCTTAAGCCCATAGATGGATGTCTTTAACTTGCAAACCATCCTCTTTGTATCTCCCGACACAAAATTTTCTGGTTGCACCATATAGATCGCTTCATCACGTCACCATCAGAAATGCGCCTAAACATCCATTTGATGAAGCTCAAGGTCAAAGTGCGCCACAAGTGCCATCATTGTCCTAAAAGAGTCTTTCGGTGAAATCGGAGAGAAAGTCTCTTTATAATCGATGCCTTTCTTTTGTGTATAACCTTTAGCGACAAGACGAGCTTTGTATCTCTTCACATCACCTCAACCTCTCGTCAAATATCCATTTGCAACCAATGGGTTTCCCACTTTCGCCAATGGACAAGATCCTAAACGCCATTGTCCTTCATGGATCTACTACCCTCATTCATGGCATTAATCCACTCTTGAGATTTAGAACTTTCAAGGTCATGGGGTTGATCGATCATCTTCCACCGCACCAATGTCAAACTCATGTTCTTAAAGAAATGGCAATGTAATCATCCTGACAATCGCACTTCTCCTTCTCTAGTGGATCTCTAATGTATGAGGTTCCGTGAGAGGCAGAGTTTATTCTTCTGGAACGGGAGGTTCTTGGATATTGTTTTGATTTGGATCTGCTTCTTGAACAATGTCAGGTATAGGAGCCTGAACAATGTCAATAACAACAGAGGGAATATCAACATATTCCTCTTCAAAAAAAAAAAAAAATCCATATCCTTATCTCCCCCATCAAACTCAACATCCTCAAAGAACCAAGCACCTGTCTCAAAAATTGATTTAGTAGTAGGATCATAGAATTTGTAACCCCTGGATCTTTTAGAGTATCCAATAAAATAGCAACTAACCGTTCTTGAATCCAATTTCTTTTCATGTGACCTATAAGGCCTTGCTTCAGCTGGACATCCCCAAATGTGTAAGTGCTTCAAACTAGGCTTCTTGCCATTCCAAAGTTCATAAGGGATTTTACCAGTTGCTTTAGTTGGTACTCTATTGCTGATATATGTCATAGCCTTTAATGCTTCACCCTGCAGTGATATCAAGTAAGTTAAAATGGCTAATCATACTTCTTACCATGTCTTTGAGCGTTCTGTTTCGCCTTTCAACAACACCATTCATACTTGGAGAACTTGGCATGGCGTATTGTGGGACGATACCCCACTCCTCTAAGAATTTAGCAAATGGTCCCAGACATTGTTCACCTGAACCGTCATACTTCCCAGATATAAGATTCACCACCACGGCCGATCTAACGTTTAACTCTTTGTCGGTGCTGATTTTCAACTTCAAGTTTGAACGATTTGAACACTTTAGTGATTAGACTTTCAAGAATGAGATAAAGGTAGCCATAACGTGAAAATCGCCTATAAATGTGATAAAATATTGTCGCCATTCCATGAAACTGTAGGAAATGGCCCACAAATATCTCGTATGTATCTATTGTGAAGACACATGTAGGACACCGCTGCACTAAATCTCCTTTGCGGTTTGTTTATTTTCCTTTATGCAATTTGTGCAAATTTCAAAATCTCGCAAATCATGGAATCTAGAATCTCATCCGACACAAGCCTTCAATTCTCCTTTCGAGATGTGACCAATCTCTTATGCCATAATGATGCAGGAATTCTCATCTGTTAATTTTCTTTTAACACCTCGAGTACTTAATTGCAAGGTTTCATGATATGAAGCAACTATATCAAGCATGTAAAGGTTATCTACATAAGATAAAGAACCAATACCAACCAAATTTGAATTCTAAAAAAGACTAAATTTATTATTTCCAAAAGAACAAGTATAACTAAATTTGTCCAATACATAAATAGAAACCAAATTCCATCGAAAGGACGGTATAACAAATGTCTCATTCAAATCCAAATAAGTATCGGACTTTAATAATAACCTAAATGTCCCAATTGCCTCAACTTCGACCTTTTTTCCATCGCCTACAAAGATCTATCATTCACCATCATTTGGCTTTCGAAAACTCAAGCAACCCTGCATGGACACACTAATGTGAGTGGTTGCACTAGAATCTATCTACCAAGTGTGTTTAGGTACCAAAGTCAAATTAACCTCAGAACAAATTAGATTAAGAAGTGTACCTTTCTTTGCACGCCAAGCATGATAGTTTGTACATTGCTTCTTCTTATGTCCTGTAGCTCCATAGAAGAAACAACAATCAACCTTTTTTTCTTTATGTTGTTTCTTTTGATATGGAACCTCTGTAGCTTCTTTATCCTTCTTTCTTTTCTTCCCTTTATCCTTGGAAGTACCAACTGGAATGAGCACTTTCTAATGTAATTCCTAATGTTCCCATTACCTTTATATCTCATTGAGATGAGATTTGCCAAAAGTGTACTTGTTTCTTTAATTTTCATTCTTGGCAAATCTATTCTTAATTTCTTCTAGAACTCTTTCGGGTCGGGGTTTTGACGTTTCTAGATATTTGCGGCCCCTAAATGCGCTCGAATGGCCTTCTTAATGATCATCAAACACATGAGATTTCACTTCTCCTACCTTTCAATATCCCTATTTTCATCAGAGGAACTTTCAACAGTAAGAGGTGCAGGAGAAGAACCCTTAACGCAAGGTCCAAATCCATGACATCGAGAATTATTTGGAGGTTCTCATGTCATGTCTTGAAGTTTGTGCCATTTAGCATAGGAATAGAATTATTGCTGACATTAATGTTAGAAGCAAAACAAACTCACATAAGATGCAAAACCCAAAAATAAATTCAAATAAAGGCAAACCCACATCTCAAGATATCGGACACTATTAATATTTTATCTTTGGATAAAAAATATTAACTTGTGGGTGATATCTGTGCACCAAATACGATAATAAGAATACATCGACAATAAATCTCCTTTCAGCCAATTTATTATTCATATGTGAAACCAAATAATTATCACGTGTTTATTACCACGGGTGTAAATGCAATTATGTTAAATATTAATTTTCCTTTGGGCCGATTAATATTCACATAAGTTACAGGCACATAATCTTGTTATATTTTGAAATAAAATTATTTTTCACAAAAGTGGTCACTTTGGTCATATATCAGGTTAATTAACTGCCTTCAAAATATATATTTAAACACCTATATTTGAATGTAAATTTCCGTAAATACACTGTAACGATAACATATTTATATTTAAATCACCAACTAAAACAGCCAATTGGCCTTGACTAACCGTTTTTATTTTTTTTTAATTTTTTATCATGTACCTCTTTAGGGATACCAATGCTCATTTGTGTTCTCCTCTTCCGGGGAGTAACATCCTTTGAACCAATAGTTCTCCCACGCTGCATATTTCATGTACCTCTTCAGGGGTACCAATGCTCATTTGTGTTCTCCTCTTCTAGGGAGTAACATCTTTTGAACCAATAGGTCTCCCACACTTCAGGCATATTTCATGTACCTCTTCAGGGGTACTAATGGTTATTTGCTAATTGTCCTTCAAGGACATGAATCCGTGCGAAACATTTGGCAAAATGGATCAAGGGGAGAAAAATAAATAAATAAATAAATATTTTCTGGACCCAAAATAAAAATCATTTTCTAATCCTATTCTCAACAATTCAACATGAAACCGTCCGATACCACATGAGAGATTTAAAAAAAAATTATGAAACCATCACACAAACATGAACATTCATATTGAATCATTAAGAATCAAAACAGGATTCGCTGGGGTTGCATCTAATCCATAACAAAATATCGGGTGATATTTGAACTGAGTCCAAGCTTATGATCTTCCGCATCCGAACTGAGTATAAGGCCTTTATGATCTTCCAAATCTGAATATGAGTCTGAGGCTTTATGATCTTCCAGATCTACACTAGCTCGTCTAATATTTCTCTCCTCGACAATGGAATCAAAGAAAGAAAACATCAGGTGATCCGGGGGACCATGACCTATTTATAAACAATCGTTTAGATTTAACAACACGACGCTTGTAATTTATTTTAACCCATCATAAAATAGAAATTACGCTGTCTACACATTGATGCCCATACTTTATAATATATTAATTAAGGCCCCAAAACTTAAATTAATCACTTTAATTAGCCTAACTTTATTTGATAGCCTATAATTCACATTTATTTAATATATCAGCCCATATATTTGATTTTACTCCAACATTTCCATCTTAGATTGAAGCCCTTTTCATTTCGATCTCAATTTGGAGAGGATTTAGGTCAATTACGATATCAATTTTAGGTTTAACGAGTTGTCCTAACATGACACTTCATGTCCATCTGTGCAAGCTCCAAACGGTAGGGACATGGATAGGCTCCAAATGCTAGGGGCATGGACACTAAACGGTGCACCTATAGATTAAAAAAAAAAAACAAATAAAGAAAACTCAAGGGTGAAATACAGCTATAAGTCAAAGACATTTATGCACCTTATCCCTAAAAATATGGTATATGTTAAAGTGAAACTAAGTCTTCTCAATAATTTGTATATAGCACAATCTATTTCTTCATAAATAGCCTATACGAATAGAATATCAGACTTTAGCATGTATGGAGGGACCGATCAAAGTACTAGTTAATACAGTTCATAACAAAGAATGCAGAACAAACTAAATTAAATAGCCTTCATCCATTTGCATATCTCACAAATTAAATAGCATCTTTCTAATGTACATCATCTTTAAACTCTCAATGGAATCTAGTGGTCTCTTAACGTATTAATTACTCAGAACTTTATATCATTTTCTCGAAGTCTAAGTCCATACAATTATTTTGTCTTGCCTTCCCCATTTGTCTTCTATTAGGAAAACTTTTTGAAAATAGTGGTTGAATGGAAAAATCTACATCTTTTTGATAGGAAATAAAACCTTATATCACTTTCTCAAGTCAAGTCTTCTACAATTATTTATAATCTTTCCTTTACAAAAAGGTTCTATAAACATTGAAAAATCTACATCCTTTTAAGTAGTGAGTTGTCTTTATATCTCTTTCTGGAGTCAAGTTTTGTACAAATATTTCTAACATTTTCTATTACAAAAACTTTCTAAAAATACTAGTTGACCGGATAAATCTATATTGATATAGATTTAGTTAGTGGTGATAGGGTTTGAAAAATGGGCTCGCAGGCCCACTCGCCAAGCCCAAAGAAGAGGCGCGCCTTATCAAGCACTCCTGTGCCTGACGCCACCCGTAATGAAGGCCCAATCCGCACGCGCTCCAAAGGCTCAAGCATGTAATCGAGAAATCCCACATTCTGCAAATCAAACTAAATCCCATCGATAAGGGAAATAGAATAATCCCTAATAACGTATTATCCTGCAAATCCAAATAAATCTCACCAATAAGGAAAATAAGATAATTCACGATGTAACAGCTCATCCTACGGATCAAGCCGGATCCCCCCCAATGAGGAAGAAGGATGATTCTAAATAAACTGCTCTGTCAATATCCCTAATCAAATATGATACCGATAAAAGAAAGAAATATCCCGTCCAATGGGAAAGAATCCTAATCACCATCCAACTGGGAAAACATATACTATAAATATCAGGCCACCCCATCGGTGAAAGGTACGCAAAAATATTCGCCCTTTAAGCAGTCTATATTTTCTCTTAGCAAGGAACTAACTTAAGCATCGAAGCGGCCATAGGTGAAGCCCCCGCTGACCCTTCTTCTTTCTTGTTTTTGCAGAGGAGTGCTACATCTAGAGCTCCGTTGCACTGTACCCCAACAGCCAGAAGCCCATCTCCACTCGACGATCCGAGCCTTCAGACTAAACTACGCAGCTCGGGGTTCCTACCAACGACCCCAACACGCCCAGCCTCATCCTGGGCTGAAAAAAGCATCATCGGGCTAGCGTTGTTTGTGGGAAATGATGGGCCTTGATAAATAAAGACTGATCTCTCAGTTATTGATGGTATCAACCCTAACACAAAGCAGTAGAGCAACATCAATCCACCAAGGATGCGTGATCCGCCAGCGATGCGGATGTTGCACCTCCCCGACGGTTAGAAGTGATGTAAGCCAACACGAACAAGGTGGAGGCGCTTCACCTCACCAACCAACGCATGATAGGAGAGTTAGAGCAACTCACCGCGCGATGCAACCACGGAGGCACGACGCTTCTCCAGCAAGGTCAGCACCCTCCTCCTCGCGGGCGGCAACACAATCTCGACATCCCCCGAGGTGCTGAAACAAAAGCAAAGTCCAGCCGAGCCAGGGGGCATGGACCGCAATTGGCCCCTAGAGAGGAGGGCAACGAAGCAACACTCGGAGGGCATGTCGGGAACGAAGAACTACGCCACCCTCAGCAAGGAGCAGGAGAGCAATCATGGGAGCAGAGGTTTAAGAGCCTCCAACAAGAGCTCAAATTGCAAGGCCGAGTAGAGGACGCGCTCCGACACTACGGACACCCGGTGCAACAGACGGTCACCGCTCACGGCCGAGGTGCCCACTCTTCTAGCTGTCTTAATGCCACAAGTGGAAGTATATTCAATGGTGTCGATCCAATGATCATCTCAACACCTTATAAAAACCAAATGGAGTTGCATGGGTATCAAGACCTGCGGCGATGCGTAGCCGCTATCACATTAAAATGCCCAAATTCTCGCCTGTTTAACAAAGCCCGCCCCCTCATCAATCTTCTCATTCAGAGAGCTATCCATTGCGTTCGTCTCTCACTTCATTGGGGCCAGGACGTATAGAAAGCCAAGCTACCATCTATTGACCGTCAAGCAGAACTCGCAGGAGAGTTTGAGGTCCTATGTTCAAAGGTTCAACTCAGAGTCTCTGAAGGTAGATATACCTGACGAAAAGTTCACGATCACTGTATTCATTGTCAGCTGATTAGAGCACAAATGAAAGACTTGATGTTTTCCATCTCTAAAAATCCCCAAGCAAGCATGGCTGAGGTGCTCGCAAAAGCAGAGAAGTACATTAACGGCGAAGAAGCCCTCATATCCAAGAAAGGGAGCTCCTCCACCCATAAAGAAAAAAAAGCAGATTGCATGTGTCGACGAGGATGAGCCCCCAAAGACAAAGTGACCGAGAGGTCTCCAAAGAAAGATGGAGAACGGTCCCCGGGGTGCGTGAAAACCTCGTGAGGACTGTCCGGGCCCACCGCAACCCGAAAGACAACAACGTTATTCCTCACCCCGCGGTTCACCCTTAACGACCGTGACGCAGTCCCGCTAAGTACCGAAACGAACGCTCCCGAGGTGGCTAACCCAAATGAAGTCGACCCCGCCTCACAAGAGACAACACTAGATATCATGAAGTTCCATGTGGATTACGCACCGCATGTGATGATTGCATACAAATTTCTCAAGAATGAAATAGAGTATCTAATACGGTGTGGGTATCTCCGACGCTTCATAGCCCCTGAAAATCAGCCTTAGAATCAGGCTCAAAACCAAGCTTTGGCTCAACAGCCACCACCACCACCTCGACAGATAACAACTCAGCACCATCAACCTTAGGGGAACGACGATCTCGTGGAGGATTTGCAGGTGGGGAGGGGAATCCAAATGGGCCAGAAAGCCCATTTTGCGCAAAGATCGCCGGCCAGAGATAGCTAGTGGCACAAGCTGATGTCCAACCCGCTCGACACATCCATAGGTTCTCTCGATCAGACCTTGAGGGATGCCAGCACCCCCATGATGACCCCTTGATAATTCGAGCAGTTGTGGCCAATAAAACGGTCCATCGGGTAGGAAGTTCAGCTGACATCATCTTCGCCTCGGCCTTCGATAAGATGGGCATCGGAAGGGAGAGAATGGAACCCGTCAGCACCCATCTGCGAGGATTCTCCAGAGAAAAAGTATACCCGGGCTCACTGATACAACTAGTACTCACCTCGGGAGATCCCCATGCCGTGCAACGACGACAACAAGATTCCTA